>CAUYQG010110338.1:0-17562 GCA_963574415.1 Tarsius wallacei | reverse complement strand
ATGAGTGAGAACATGTGATACTTAGTTTTTTGTTTTTGTGAGAGGTCACTCAGTATTATGGACTCTAGTTCCATCCAGGTTGCTGCGAAATTCATGATTTCATTCTTCTTTATGGCTACAACCGACTTTGAGAAATTTAACCTCACCAAGGACTCAGCTTGTTCAGCAATACAAGTGTATTACATTTAACATAAGGAGTATTATTTGGAATAGGATAGGTAAGCATTAGTGATAACCTGAAGTCAGGATTGACATCTGATTGATCTTTTTGTTCCCCCATGAGATCTTTCACAATAACCAGCATATGTTAGACCCTCAATACATATGAGTGGACACATGCATTTTTGTGTCAATTTACCTAGCCCACATCAGTTTCCCTTTGTATCTATGTTTACAGTCTTCTCTGACAAAGAGGAATTGTTTTCTTCTAAATCTAGTGTCACAGATGGAATTTCTTCTTGTTGGAAACCATGGCTTCTGTCGCATTTTATCTCAATAAGTCATACCATGTACCATATGTGGGAAACTAGGAAAAGTAAAGGAGTTTAAAAGTTTGGTCATGAATCTCTCCCATCATAAAATGCCTTTGCTAGATGTCCTAGAAAATCTGTGAATGACTTACAACGAAGATGGAAACTCAAGTAAAAGACATGAGAAAGAACTTAATAAATAGCTATGTCTTTTACATGTGGCTAACTTTTCTACTGGACCCTTGGTAGAAGCTATTTTTATCTATCCCATAGGATACTGCTCAGCCAATAGAGGGCTGAAAATCAGAACACTGGGACTTGAAATTCAGGGAAAATTTAAGAGATGTGTTTGTCCAGGACAGAGCCAGTTGGTTGATGATGTAAACTAGTGTAACCAATGGGATAAGTGAACTAAAAACAAGTGATCAGAAGTAAAATCATTGACGACAGTTGGGAACCCAAAAGAAGAACAATTAACTGTGGAATTTAGTGAGGAGGTTACTAGCCCTGGGATCTGAAGTGTCATATCGGAGTCCACTGGAAAGCTAGAAACTTTATTGCTCAGCAAGTGACCACAAAGGTTACATGGCCCAGAGAACGGTGGCAGATCACATAGCAGGGAGAAAAGATATTAAAGAGTAAAGAAGAACATGGACCATGGAAGAAAACAACATGAACAACAGCAACAACAACAAAACAGTAGCAGATAGAGCAGGAAAATATCCAGCTTTATAAATGTTGAACATTGAACTTATATAAATAATTAGGAAAGAGACAGAAAACCCAATGGAAAAATGGGCACTTCACAGAAGAAGACATCCAAATGGCCAAAAAGCATGTGGATCAGTTCTTAACATCATTAGTCAGTAGAAACATAAAAATTCAAATCAAAATAAGAAACTACTTTATACCCAAAAGAATGAGCAAAATGAAAACAAAAGAAAATATAATAATATTATGTGTTGGTGAGCATGAAGAAAAATCATATTAAAATTTTTTAACACATTTATATATATATATATATATATATTTAGTTTTAGAGACAGTGTCTCGCTCTGTCACCCAGGCTGGAGTGCAGTGGAGTGCAGTGGCTGGAGTGCAGCAATCATAGCTCACTGCAGGTTCGAACTCCTGGGCTCTAGTGATCTTTCCACATTCACCTCCTGAGTAACTGAGACTACAGGCACATGCCACCACACCCAGCTAATTTAGTTTTATTTTTATTTTTTGTAGAGACAGGATCCTGCTACATTGTCCAAGCTGGTCTTGAATTCCTGGACCGAAGCCATCCTTCTGCCCCAGTCTCTCAAAATGCTGGGATTTTAGTTGTGAGCCACCTTGCCTAGCCATTAAAAACATTTTTAGCAGCATGTTTTAAAGCTAAATTTATGCCCACACTGTGACCCAACAATTCCACTTCTAGGCAAATACCTGCTCTCTTAAAATGAATGCATATGGCTGTCCACAGAGAAATTGAAGAATCTTTATGGCAACTTTATTCTAAATAGCTTAAAACTTAAGATAACCAAAATGTTTATCAATAACACAATGGGTGAAAAATTTGCAATATATTAGTATATAGATTACTGCACAGAAATGGAGAAAAAATGAACAATAGGTGCACACAACATAGATGGATGAACAAATAAAAAGTACCTATTATATGATTCCACTGACATGAATTTTAAGAGCATTGGTGGAAAAGAACTCAAAGGCAGCTGCTTGGCATCTTGGCAATATTTTATATATTGATCTGGCTGATGATTACAAGGGTATATGCAGATGTTATGCAGGAGTATAAATGTATTTAGATGTAGACTTAAAATTTGTGTACTTCATCTTATATATATCTTAAAGAATTTTTAGAAAACCAAGTTTAACCAAAAAAAAACCCAGTTTTAATCAAGAATTCACTGCTGCCCAACCAGCAGAGTAAATCCTAAATCTCAAGGAAACAACTCAAAAGAGGATTGAGCTGTGTTGAAATTTACCTCTAGGTGCACACAGTTGGGGAGAGCGTTTCCATTGCCTAGTGAGACGATATTGAACAAAAGTACATTTGTCTCATACAGGTAATAATTACAACTGTATCTAGAATAGTTTCACCTATAAGAGTTCTGATTTGTCTCAACTAATTAATTTTCTTTCTTTTTAAAGTCGTAAGTTTTTTAAAAATCCACCTAGGTAATTTCAATCTGGCATTAAGTGCTGATGATTCTTTAAACAGGAATGTTGCGTTTTTACATGCATATATTTCCAACTTTTATAATTTTCTCCATTAAAAATATATACTTTGTCAAAATGATCTAAGTAAATAACTGAACAGGTTAAGTTCCTTCCAGAAATTAAAAACAACTGACCAAATCAATTCATGTATTATGCCCCTAAAATAGCTCATTAGTAATTATTACCGTTAGGTATTTAGGGGCAACCCGGGCAGGTTAGATACACAGGGAGCATTGTGAGGCCATGATTCAATCATTATACCTTACCTCCTCTCATGTAGTAGTTAAGAGAGGTTCTCTTCCATGAGAGACTTTAATTCCTTTAAGAATGAAAACCATCCCTTATTCAAGACCCTACTCCCCTCCGTTTATAATTCAGCTAGTATATCTTGTGTTTTCTCCACTTAGCCTCATTCCAGGCATGATTTAAAATAGTGCACAATGATATACCTGTAAATATAGATAAAAGACATTGTTGATTACTTAAAGAAGACAAAGAAGAAAATACAAGTGTGAGTACATAAAATGGAATCAACATGAGATTTCAAAGGCAAATGCTAGATGCTATGTATTTTCTATGGGCTGCTCAGAAATTTGGCTCTGAGTTTTCTAGCGGCCAACTCTGATGCTGAGCATAGTGTTAGTGTTCAAGACATGTTGAGTGTTGTTGAATGAAAATCAGGGTGGAGACACCATCAGGTATAACTGGAAATCTACACCTAGACTCTTCCCTTTCTGAAGGCCTTTTGATTTCTCTGTTTATAGCCTCTTTTGATCTGTGAACTTAAACTGTTCTGCATCCATAAACCCTTTGCTTCTGATCTCCTGGCTGCCTGCTTCCAGTTTATCCAAAGCTCACACACTTCCATTTCTGGTTCATTTTTATTATTTATATTTAATAATTTGGCTTTGAAATTCTTGACTCTCATGAATAAATATTTAAAATCTTTTGTCCCTTAACAAATAAACTATAATTTAAAGTTGATAGCAAATATGCAATTTAATGTTAGTGTTATATGCCATGCCAAAGTGGTTTTGTAAATAACAGTAACAAAAATGAAACGACCAAAATTATTTATGATCTGACCTCTGTTACTCTGTGCAAAATTATGTAGTGATTGGATGTGGTGTTTTGTATAATTTTTACTTCAAGTAATGTGAGTTAATTATATATGGGGAGAATAAAAAATTGAGAATGAATTTCAGGCTGTGCACATCAAAATTTTAACAATGTAACAGTTGTTATCTGACAAGTAGGAATAGGGGCAATTAATATTTTCTTTCCAAATGCATGCATTTTATACATTTTTTGCAAAGAATTTATATTTTTTTCTAAACCAAAAAAACACATACTAAACACCAAAAACATATTGGTGAGTATAACTTAACTTTGACACTTAAATCTTCAACTTTTATGAATTATCTAGAAACTCTGCTTTATTGTATTGTTATTTCCTTCTCATAGCCAAAAAGTAATAACTAAAAATACTGTAGTAACTGAATGGAACAGCCAGGATATTTCTGTTTATTTTCAGCCCAATTCACATAACTGCACACATCTATATGTTCCTGGATTTATAACCACAACTGACTCCCTCATCCACACTGTTTGTATATATGATACGATTTTATTTTATATTTGGCAGGTTAGGAGTTAGCACTCAAGTGCAGCAGTGCCTTATGTAGCTGCCATGAATGTTTTATTCTAGACAATTCAGCTAAGATTTAAAAAGAAAAAAGGAAGGACGAAAGAGAAAAACTAAGAACTCCATTCATCCATTGATAAGGCAGGATTTAGAGGACAAATCCCTATTAATGTTAATGGTAGTTATATGCCTGAATTTCCTCCCTTGTTCACCAAAGCTAAATGGGAAAATCTGACAGCCCACTCCCTAAAACATATACAGCACCAATAATCTTGTCTTTTCAGATTTTTCTACATGTAAGCACCCCCAAATCCTGTATTTAATGTATTTCACTCATTAAATTTGATTAGAGCAGAGTCGAATGATTTTTTTAAAAACTCTCACTAATTGTTTCTTAATTAAGTTGGGTAATTTGTGATTCAAAAAGGATGTTAGATTTCTAGTCAGGTAGGGCTCAGCTCACAGTTTCTGATGGAAGAAAAGTAAGATAGAGAATTGAGTTTCAGAAATCAATGCAAAATAATAAAAAATTAAAAGGGAGAAGCAGTCTATCAATAGTACCGCTGTAACAAAGGGAAGACTTGTTTTATATTGATTAGCTGCTGTTAAATAATGCATCGCTGCTTCCCAACAGTGCAAGATCTTGCAGGGTTGTTTATTGCAAGAGGTGGTTGGACAGAACCTTTCAATCAATACTAGAGCTGTAAACACGCTTGCAAACGCAGTTCCATAGCTCACCATCAGAGTGGTTCTCAGACCATGAAGCCTAAGTAGCCTGGAAGAAATTAAGTTGACCACTGCTGCACAAAATTTCTCACAGGTCCTCCTAGAGAGCACCAAAGTCTAGTTCCTATTAAGATGGAAGTAACTTGATGTTACTTCTGAATGCTTTTCTACTCTTCATTTACTATTTGCATCGACAGATTTCACAGCGTAAATTATATAGAATTTATCAGTCCCTCAAATTTAACAGATGAGCTTTTCCACTATTCAATGACCAATGATGTTGGAAGTTATTTGCTTTAAAAACATCATGCTACAGTAGGACCTCAGCTCTATGATTCTCCTGAGTGAAGAACTGTAGGTACCATAATTTGTTTTTAGGAGACTTGATGGCTTGCAAGCAGGGCCAAAGCATCTGCCTTTTACAAGTTCTATGATTTCAGGTAAAGTCTTTAGTCTTTTGAAGCGTCCTCATCCATAAAATTAGGATGGTAGTATCTTTCTTTTCTAACTCATGGGGTTTTAGGGAGATAAGTTAGTTAGTGTACATTGTGGGCTTGTAAAAAGTTATCTATTTACTTAATATTGCATTACTCCTTTTTGAAGAAAGAGGTGAATAAAAGGATAGAGAATTCTTCATAGGAACTAATATGTCTCAAAGGTTATTACTTATGAAACCAATGATAAAAGTTATATTTAGGACAGTTATCACAGAAATCATATAGTAAGTGATCCCCCTACTAATTAGTGAATGTCCTTTGGTGTTTTTTTATTTCATTTTATTTTAAAAAGAATTTCAACTGATTTAAACATATAAACCATACAGGATAACATGCTAAAAATGTGTTGAACAAAAATAACAACCAAAAGATAGGAATAAGTGTGGGATCGGGAAAAGGCATAAAGGGCATATGAATAAGGCATGAAATAAGGCAATGGATGGAAGTAGTGGTTTCACAGCAGCTCACAAGAACTGACTGCACATCTCTTCCCAACTTCACATTTGGTAACATTATTTTGGTAGTGTGAAATCAGCAATAGTAGCATAATTTACACCTCAGATATTGGCAAATGCTACAAATCAGAACTTTGCATTTGCCCCAGAGAGCCAATTATGAAACATTTATCAGCACCGTGATGGACCAAATGCTTGGCTCTAAGCTTCAAAGAACCCAAAGAAAAATAAAAATCTCTCTTACACAGTTCAATGTCCATAGGATAATTTTAATATAATTTATATGGAAAATTTGTAATTATTCTTGTTATGAAATATAGACATTTCTTGCTTCAGGTTCTCCTAGAGAAAATATTGCATGAAGCAGTAAAAAACCCTCTCCAATTTCCTGGTGTCCATCAAATTTAGCAAAAACAATTGTGTTAAGATAGGAGCTTTTTAACAACACACATTTAACTTGCTATTGTACCACAAGTCAAGAGAAACTATGTAAGATTTTGTGTGTGTGTGAAAGAGCATAAGGTATTATATTTTTAAAAATCATACTATTATTCAAAACAATGCCAAAAGAAGCCTAATAGCTGTGGGAAATTAAGCAATCTTCTTGTAGAAAGGAATTACCAGGGAAGAGGAGAAAATAAAAGGCATTACTTCTATGAATACCACCATCTCTCACAACCTGGGAACATTTCCTAAGTAAATGGCTATTCTGGGTTATTAATTTGATGTGTATTACTGGTAAGCTTCTATTTTCTATCTTCTATTACTGTAAGAAAATGTCAAAGTACTTTACACTCGCTCTGTATATATTGGCTTTGACATAATGGATCTAATTTTTCTTAAAAAACAGTTTTTCTTCTTCTTTCTAGATACTGGGGCCTGGGTTCTCAAACTCCATTTTATGTGTGTGTGTGTGTGTGTGTGTGTGTGTGTGTGTGTGTGTGTGTTTGGATTTATCTGCCCCTATAGCACAATATTTTGTGCCCTTTTATTGAACAAACTTTTTATAAATGTATAAGGAAAGAAGAAAAATAAACTCCATGATATTGGTAGATCGCTACCCTACGGTATAAACTGATTTTTTTTTTTTTTAGCCAAACAGAACTGGTCTGTTCTTTTTTTTTTTTCTGTCTTTATTATAAGTGTTACTTGCTTAGACAAGGGTGTCAGCATCATTGGAATTTCAGAAAAAGAAAAACACTTGTCAACACTTTTATTTTCCCTCATTCTCACTCTTTTATGCATTACAAATCTACCCATCGGAACACAAACACAGACACACCTATCTTCCCTGCCACTCACACGTAACACTCAATTTCCAACTTCATCTTTTACTCTGCTAACTGTTAAACTACAATCCATTCACACTCCTGATGAAAGAGCACTGCTTAAAATATTGGACAATCATCAACTAGACCTCTTTTACATTACAAAGAATAATGGGCAAGCGAAGAGATTATCTTTCAGGAATTTGGCAAGTACATTACTAATTAAAGGGATACAATATATTTTTTAATAGCATTATTGTCTCTAGAAAAACAATATATACTCATTATAAGACATTTTTAAAAAGAGAAGTGTACAAAAATAGCTATAAGCTAAAATTGTACCAAAAAAAACTGCTAATGCTTCAAGACCAATCATCCAAATGACTCTAGACATGCACATAAAATATAACTTCAATTTGGCAAAATATAATTCTTTTAAAATGCCATTTTGTAAATGTTTTTTAGTCAACAATATTTTGTAAACATTTCTTCATAGTATTAGTTTTAGATTTTAACTTTTGGCTTCTATTGATAATGTAATCTCAGTGCCTACTACAACACAAATAAGGATCAGATTTTTATGTGTTTTAGTAAAGAATAAACTTAATAATTCATGATTAGGAGATGTTAAATTTCTTTATCATTTAAAACATTGCTGGACTTTTTCTGGAAGGAACAAACTTGGGTCTCTGGACAGTAAGCTTTGTGTGGTTCAGATCCCATAAAAGAGATAAACTTGTAAATGATGAATAACTATACAGGAGAGTAAGTGACACGAAGTCCCCATTTTTATATGTATGATATGATTTAACAAATGGCTGATGGAGTTTACATTAATACAAGGGATATCTCTTAAGTGCTAAAGAATGAAAAATAAATAAAGTTCCTGCCTTCAAAGAGCTCACAGATGAGTAGGGAGATAAATGCAAAAACATAAAATTTAAAATAATGAAGGAAAAAATTATTCAGACCCTGTGAGTAGAAATGAGAAAATGTAATGGTTGATTGGGTGAAGAAGTTTTCCAAAACCAAATTTGAGGCTTTATAAGTTTAAGATGCTTATGAGAGTTCCAAGAGAAAATATGAAGTGGGTATTTAGAAATATAGTTCTAGATGTCAGGAAAGAGTTCAGATGAGAAGTTATAAATTTAGGAGTCACATATACATCATATTTGAAGTAACAGTAGTAAATAAGATGATACATACAATATATGTGTGTATGTGGGGGGTATATACGTGTATATGTTACAGTCTGAATGTCCCCCAAAATTCATATGTTGAAACATCATTGCTAATGTGACAGGATTGGGGGGAGGGGCTTTAAGAAGGTGATTAAGTCATAAAGATGGAGCCCTCATGAATGGACTGGCATCTTGATTGCAGACTTCCCAGCTGCCAGAACTATGGGAAATAAACTTCTATTATTCATAAATTACCAAGCCTCAGGTATTGTGATTGTAGTATCACAAATGGCCTATGATCATATACATATAAACTTTTAATCAAATATTTTAAACCTCTTTTTTGGAAGAGAAAATTTCATTTTTAGATGTTCAGCATGCACAACTCCTTCTTAGGTAAAAATCAGAAGATAAAATTTTTTTAAAATATCAAAGTTTTTCAATTATAAAATAGATTACTATAAAAGAGAGTGAAGTCCTTGTCAATAAAAGCGCCCTGCTAGTCTTCTATGACATCTCCACCATGGAGTTATGGGAAACAGACCAGATATTCTCTCTAAGCCTCTATACAACCATAGGAACTCAGAGTCTAATATTTTTCCCCAAAATTCTAAGCAATCCATTTGTTCTCCTTATTGTGGAATTGTTCTTTGTGGCTCACCTCAATGAATGAGGGTGTGTTATGACAAAATACCAAAAGGGAATATATATAAGGTTTTACTTCCCATAATGAATAGGTTTCCAGATTTTAAATGTCAGAGCAATGACAATGAACAAAGTCTCTGTTTGCCTTGCTGTGCTACCTACTCAGATTTATGATCTGTGCATAAAGCTACCTTCATGAAAGTTACAGTCTAGTGTGGGATACAGAGAGGCAAATGGTAGTTGAAAGAAGAAGTGAGGGAACCGGCATGCTATGAAAATAGACGGTCATCCAACTCAGGTGCAACAGGCATTTGGGAGGTCAGAGCAGTCCCCCTATATGATGCTTAGACTAGCATGTAAATGGTCGGTGGAACTAGATCAATGATGATGGAAGGAGGGAAAAACATCCAACCTGAGGCACCATGTGCAAAGGCTGGGCAGCTAGAACTAAAAGATCAGTTTCACTAAAGGACGTCTACGAGGAGGAAGTGGCTAGAGAGGAGGCAGAAGACGCATTCAAGAGAGAGATCATAACTAGAGATTTTAACTTTATCGAAGGGGAAAAGACTGAAATCTATAATCTGATAACAATATAAACAGATGTTAGAGAAATCATTTCACTTCTGCCTGGAAAATCGATGAAACTGATGACAGACAGTGGAAAATCAATTAAGAAGTCATCATGTTAATCTGGGAGAAAGATTATAACAGCTACTGAAGTAGAAACAGTGAGAATGAAACAAGTTTGAATGGTAGTTAACAGTTTACCAGTGATAGCCATGGACGCCCCTAAGTTCATACCTTTAATCGGCTGCAAGTTTGGGCCCAAGTACAAGTTTTCTAAATAAACAGCTGATATTGTTCTCAACATATTGAGGATGCTTCTATGCCAGCCCAGTAATGCTTATCAAACAAGTCTGCAACCTCTAGTAGCAGTTACTGCTGCCACCAATTATAAAACTCTCAGAGCATGAGAAAAACATGAAAATAAATGAGCAATGGCCTGATTCCAGGACACACCCACAACAGGGAACTGAGACGCTCATTTAGGATGTTTAAATTCAGAGTATTCAACAAAATGCCACAGAATCATTGTTGTGTCTTCTGTGCTCATGTGCAGAAAGAAAGCTGTATAGAGTACTCTTGCTTCTTTCTGCAGGGTACTTCCAGACCACTGGGGAGACTAGACATGACCAAAAGGGTCACATAATCTTTGCATACTTTTAGTGAAAGATAGAGAAGCCACAGGGTATGACGTCAACAACAAAATATTAAGCAAGTTTCCAATGACAGATTTCAGGGAGCTCTGGAAACTATTAGATTAGAAACATAAGATTATGGAAATAATTTTCATTGTCAAATTATGGAGAGTCAAAAATTAGGAACTATAAGTATATTTAGACAATTGTAACTTGGCCAGGCTATAGTAAAAATGCAAGAATGGCCTTTTTAAATGCCAGTCAAAACTGTTATTTCACCTCAGACGCCACCTGTGCCCTGTATTCACTGCCTTTACGAATCCTTAGTCTTCTGGAACACCTCACAGCACCTCCTTTTACACATAGCAGTCCTCTCTTGCTGTCTACCTTTACTTTCACATTTCAGTTTCTACTGCTCATCGGACAGCAGTTCAGACTTAGAGGAGAAATGACTGTTGTCTCTCTTCAGGACCTTTGCATGGGCACAGGGCAGCTTTATTTTCTGAAACAAATACTGGAGCAAGTCATTTAGTGGAGAATTTACAAAAAACATGAACTATTTGAACACAGAGCTCTCCTTGAACATCAGAATATGTGATTACCAAAATACTGTCTGTGGCATACTGCTAAATTACAAAGTATGGACATAAAAATAAAGTTATTTGGTTTTCAAAAACAACAGTTTTACTGATTCAGATGAAATATTTAATCCCAGGGTTTCTTGCTGTATAGGAAGGGGATCTTCTGAAGTCCCACAAAATAGTTGTTTTGTATTTGTATTCTATACACACATCAGGTCATCTCATTTTTAAACACACACACACACACACACACACACACACAAACACCAATCTCATAGGCCTTTTAGGACTGTAGCACAGTGTATGCATGTGTAAGTTGTGGGTATACCAACACTACCCTTTAGAAGAGTAGCTCCCTTCTAGATGTTAGGGAAATGCCAATGTTTAGTAATGACAGGACCCAGTTCTCAAGAAGACAAGCTAGATAAACATCTAGTTACATATACAGACACACTGAAATATAGGCAATCATTAACGTAGGGGTGTCTGGAGATTGTGAACATGTTATTAAGTTTGATGAAAGATATGGGAGGTGTCCAGTTTAGGGCCCGATTACTGATGTGTGAAGAAATCTGAAATATAACAACATGTCTAGTCCACGTTTGGAAACAAGAAACAGGAACTGCACATGTTAAACAGGTTACTTAGTGCTAAACAAAGTGGATTTTTTTCTTAAGGGAAGGAGAAGTCTGACAGGGAATTTTAAATGCGCGTTTGTGTTTTAGAAATAGACTTTTGTAATGTATGCATGTTTATGTTTTAGGCCACTGAGAAAGCTTTGCGTTCTATAATGAAAAAGGAAACAAACCAGAGACTCTGATAACAACATTTTCATTGACTGATCAATATGGAGTCCTGTATTTTATATGTTTCTGTTTAAGACATCTTATTCCATATATATGGTTGATTCATTAACATTGAAGTCATGGCCAACAGCAGTGCAACTCATGCCTGAATGAAGTTTATCTAAGTCACATATTTTCACCTTAAGACACATCACAGTCTTTCTGAGCTTTGGAACATGAGACAGCATTTCAGTTCAGAAAGCTGTTTTAAACAGTGAAATCACCACACACAAAATCCACAAAAATGCAAAAAAAAAAAAAAAAAAAGTGACACTAAGTAGACCACAAAAGTAACATTTGTTTATAGTGTGAGAGTGAAACAAAAAGGCGGAGTGTTGCCTTGTTTGACCTCAGCTGGAAGAGAGCATGTTAAGCAATTTAAATATTTCCCATTCCGAACGTGGCTTCAAATGATGCAGATAATCCATGAGTATTGACTTTGAGGCTACAAATATATTTTAGCAAGTAGCAAAATGGAATTCCCAAATAATGAGATCCAACTGTATGTGAAAAATCTCTGGTCAGACATTGAACATTGTGCAACAAAAGAAAAAGGGAACAAAGGAACAAACTTACTTCCTGGAGGCAGTTTGCAGGCTGCCAGGTAGAGAGATAACCCAAAAAGAGCTGGTCTTGCTGAGTTGAGGAGACAGAGTTCAGTTCAGTGAAGCTGGTGCAACTAGAAATTATAAAACAGAATACCAGAGACTAGGAAGAGAGGGGTAGAGGGTGGGAGAGAATGCATTCCAGAATCTGCTAAGGAATCCCCTGAGTTTTTGACTGAGTAGTGGCCTAAGCAGGTGTGGGGACAATCATCATAAAGTCAGAAAGAACATCCAGAAAGTAGTTGACCAAGCACAATTCCCAAACCTAACTCTGGGATGGGAATAATCTGCTTTCCTCCACCAAAGCAAAGAGACATTGTAAAACTTGGGGCATTAGGCAGAGTCTTCAAAAGGGTGGTAGCCACCATAATGGGCAGAGCTAGCATAGGAGTAGAGACTTGCCATTCCCGAGACGCTCACTTAGGACTTTTAAATTGAGTATTTAACAAAATGCCACAGACAGGATAAAACCAATCTGCAAATAGCCACACACCAGTACAAAATCCAACACTTCTTAATAAAATCAAACAAAACCCTGCACTTGATACATAAAATTTACAAAGCATATTTTTAAAAAAATAGGACTCATAACAGGAGAAAAATCAATCAGTAGAAACAGACACAAAAGGTAAGAGCCCATGAAAGTACAAGACAAAGATCTAAAATAGCTACTAAAAATATTATAAATATGCTCAAGAATGTAAAAGAAAATATGAACATAATGGGGAAAGAAATGGAAAATGTAAAAATAATTCAAATAAAACTTTCAAAGATGAAAATTCAAAATTAAATTGAATTATAGGAGAAATAGGCAAATAATAAAGCTTTTAATACTCTTTACTCAGTAACTGACAGAACAAATAGACAAGTAGGCAAAAAAAAATCTGTCTGGATATAGCCCTGTAATGATTAAATAAATTGAACTCATGGTTTAAAAAAAGAAAAACTCCCCAAAGAAAAGTCCAAGCCCAAGTAGTTTACCTGATAAACTCTATAAAATATTTAAGAAAAAATTGGCCAGGTGTGGTGGCTCATGCCTATAATCCCAACACTTTGGGAGGCCGAGGTGAGAGGATTGCCCGAGCCTGCGGGTTTGAGACCAGCCTGGGCAACTTGGTGAGCTCTCATCTCTACAATAAACCAAAAAATTAGCCGAGCATGGTGGTGCGTGCCTGTAGTTCCAGCTACTTGAAAGGCTGAGGCGGAAGGATTGCCTGCCATATCCTTCTAATAAAATTAGAAAAAAAGATATAAGAAGAAAACTGTAGACAAATTAATTTTAATTTAGTATATACAAAAATATGTAACAAAATACTAACAAATCAAATGCAGCAACATACAAAATAAATAATATAGCAGGACCAAGGAAGGAGACTTTATACCAGGAATATAAGACAGGCTCTATTATATTAAAATAATATGATTTATTATATTAATAGACTAAGAAGAAATATCATAAGATTATCTCACCAGGTACACAAAATCATTCAAGAAAATTCCAATACCTGTTCATGACAAAAATTCTTAGCAAAGTGTGAATAGAAGGCAACTTACTCAAACTGATAAAGAATGAGCATATACAGAGAGTCCCAAAAAATGTACACGCATTTTAAGAAAGGAAAAAACTGTATTAAAATTGTAATAGTCTATTCCAATAGCAAAAGATGAATACAAGTCTCATTTGACTTCTGCAATTACAAAAGTTGCTTAAAGTGGTTACCATCAATGTACAGACACTTCTGATTATGGCATACTACTGCAGGACTTGTTGCTGTGCCAGGCCTCATGAATCTTCCCTTGTGCACATCACACAATACCATGTGTCTCAAACTTATCACAAATGCGTGCAATTGTTAGACATGTTGGAGCTTCTGTTGCATACTCATGCCTCCATTGTCATCGTACTTCCATGACGTTCTCAAATTTCAAATACCATTTCAAAATGTTGTTGCGCTCCTCAAACAGCAACCATGCTTCCGCCATTTTCTTTGACTGTTCTGCTTGTCGCTAGCGTTCATTTGATTAATGCCGTCTTTTGAGCGAATAATAGACTACATGTTGCTACCGTAATTCAATTCAACTTTGAAAAGTAATACAGGGATAACAAGTCTTAAAATGTGTATACATTTTTTTGGTAGTACCCCTGGTGTATAAGCTTCAGCTAATATAATACTTAATAGTGAAATACTGAATGCTTATATCTCTGGGACTGAGAAGAAAGTAATGGTATCTTCTTATATCTTCTATGTTTACAGTTATGCCAGAAGGTTTAGGTGGCGCAGTAAAGCAATGAAAAGAAACCAAAAACATACAGACATAAAAGACACGAAATTTCTTTATTAGAAAATGTGTCTATCTAGACTCATAAGGAATCTGCAAGTCAACTGTCAAGACAAATAGTTGAGCTTAGCAAGGTCACCAAATACAAAAATCAATTTATTTCCATATGTTAGGAAAAAAAACTGGAAGTTAAGTAAATATATTATTTGCAATATATCAAAAATAAGATTCTTAGATATAAATCTAACAAAATTAATGTAAGACTTGTATACCGAAAACTACAAAGCATTCCTGAGAGAAATTAAAGAAGGCCTAACTAAGTAGAAAAATGTAACATATTAATTAAACTGGGGTCTTTAATCCTAGCACTATGGGAGGTTGAGGTGGGAGGATTATTTGAGGTCAGCAGTTCAAGACAAGCCTGGGCAACATAGTGAGACCTCGTCTCTACAAAAAATAAAAATAAACAAATAAACTGGGGGCTTTTCATTGCTAAGATGCTGATCTCCCTGAAACTGATGTACATATTCACACAACCACAATACTTATACTATTAGGACATATGATAAGCTGATTGTAATTTTTTGTGAAAATTAATTGAATTGAGAATAGTTGAAAAAAAAGAGAAAGAAAAGCAAAGTTGGAAGACTTTCAGTATCTGGTTTTAAGACTTACTAAAATGCCATAAAATAAAGACAGTGTGGTATGATGCAAGGTTAAACAAATAGACCAATGGAGCAAAGCAGAGTCCAGGAACAGGCCCAAACTTATAGTTACTTGATTTTCAATACAGGATTTAAAGCACTTCCAGATGGAAAAACAGTCTTTCAGTGACTAGTACTGGGACAACTAGATATCTGTATCTAAACAAAGAGAAAAGGAAAGAAAGAATCTCAAATATTACCTTACACCACATAAAGAAATAAAATCATAAATAAATAACTAATAAATGATATATTAAAAACTGATCAGAAACCTAAATATAAGAGCTAAAGTTATAAAATTTCCATAATAAAACAGGAGAAAAATCTTTGGGATCTCAGGTTAGAAAAATCTTTCTTATAAGACACAAAAAACTTATACTATTTTTAAAAAATCATAAGTTGAACTTTAACAAAAGTAAAGCCTTTTACACTCCAGAAGATAATGCCAAGAAAATGGAAAATGCAAGCTCCAGAGTTGAAGAAAATATTTGCAAAAATATACATCTGCTAATGGTCTTTTATCCAGAGTTTGTAAAGAACACTGTTGGAGGAAAAATCATTCTGACACTTGTTGAAACGGTCAGGAAGACTTTATTCAGAACTATCGCAATAGATGTCAGGGCTATTATAACAAGGAGAGAGATCAGGTTCCATTCCAAATACAAACAAGATAGCTGAGGATTATTGCCAGTGAGCAGAATGAGAGGGTCAGTTGATGGAAAATGATAAAGAGAGTTCTTGCTATGCTGGATTCTTGTTGAAGGTAAGTCATGGGCTTAGACATTAAGGGTCAGGGGTAAGAAATGTGATTAGCTATTGAGGGTGGAAGATTCTCTCTAAGCTGACTTAGCAGTATCTTTGCTACAACTGGACTGTGCAGGCCAATGACAGGGTCCAAGGGCAAGGCCTAGTGGAAAAGAGAGTTCAGAGGAACCAGTGTATAGTTTGGTTGAAGAGAGAGTTTTGTCAACACCTACAATCCAATGTTAAAAAGACAATAAACCAGATTTTGTTTTAAAAAAGATTTGAACATAACTTAACCAAAGATATTATAAAAAGGTAAATAAGAGCATAAAATAGATATGAAGCATCATGATTCCTTAAGGAAATGCAAATTAAACCCACAATGAGATAATCACTTCATATGTGCAAGAGTGGCCTTAAGTATCAGAATAGATGTAGAGTAGCAGGAACGCTCATACTTTGCTGTTGGGAGTCCAAAATGGCTAGCCACTTGGCAAAATATTTTGACATTTTCTTAGAAAGTTAAGTGTCTATTCACTATGTAACCCAGCAATGCCACAGCTACACGTTTACCAAGTTAAAGGAAACCTATGTCCACACAAATAATACATACAAATATTTAAAGAAGTTTTCTCTGCCAAAACCTGTAAACAACCAAAAAGCTAATCGACTGGTGAATGGATAAATACATTAGGGTGTAGCCATATAATAGAGTACTATTCAACAATAAATAGGAATAAGCTTGTTTGATGACAATCTTTCTTGGGATTTCTATACTTCTTGTGACAGCTTTTGTCTCAGACTACTTTTCCTAGGATATATGCATGAAAAACAATTTGAGAGGACAGAGACAGTGACTGTCTCTTTGCTTCCTGACTAGAATAAAGAAGATAATGAAGATAATGTCTTCCTCTAGCATTAAGCTGGGCAGGTTCACTAGCAACCCCTTGTAAACCTGATGGAATCATAAGCTAGGGTTCCTCAGTTGTGACATACACCCAGTGTGTATGCCACACACCCCCGGGCTCTCTGGGACTTGGAGGACAAAGAGAACATGATGAAGATTATGCTTCCTACTATGTCAAGAGTAACAGAGTCTCTGATCTCTGACATAGGGGTTTAGTGTCTTCTGCCAGAGTCTACAAAACAGTGGCAGAATCACTTTTTAGCCTGCAAGCAGGGTAAAATTTCAAACCTTTCATAGTTCTTTACAGAACTAGTGATAAATGCAACAGCATGGATGAATCTCAAAGTATTATGCTAAGTGGCAGAAGCTGCATGAATGACTACAGACTGCTTCCTTCATTTATTTATTTTTTTCTTTCTGTTAGATTTATATCTTTTTTTAATTTTTTTATTTTTTTTATTGTGATATTGAGGGGTACATTTAAGGGTTAGGTACACAAATATGTCTCATTCAGGCACCCTTGTTTGTAAGAAGTGTCCCCCCATCCCCAGACAGGTATTTACTGCCATTAATTGCTTCCCCTA
>CAUYQG010110337.1:0-15652 GCA_963574415.1 Tarsius wallacei | reverse complement strand
ATGTTGAACCAGCCCTGCATTCTGGGGATGAAGCCTACTTTGTCATGCTGGATGATTTTTGAGATGTTTTTAAAAATTCATTTTTTATATATCACACATTATGTGCACAATCCCAGGACTGCTAGTATCCAGTAGTCCTATGATGAACTGGGAATGAAAGTGTGTGAAATTTGGATAGGAATTTTAAAATGAATTCAAAGAAATTCTTAAGTTAGACATAGTTGAGAATTTCAGATATACTCATTTACACCCCAGTAGTAACCCATAAAATAACTTAGGATGGGGACTTCATCAAGATGTTTGCTACTAAAGCAATACTCAGTTCTGCATTTCATGTGTGCTACATTTACTCATGATTTTCTCTACAAAGCGTTCTTTAGAAGTTGAACACAACATTTTTGATGATTTCTCCTTGAATATTTCTTAGATATTTAATAATTTAGATTGATTAGTGTCACTGGATTTAGGAGAAATGCTTTTAAGGAGACTTCATCAGAAACAATGTGAGGTGTCCTTGCACATCGTGCGTTAAGGAGCAATGCATTGTATATATACATCTGTTTTGTGACATCATTGGTGGTCAAGAGATATTGAATTGTGTTTCACTCTTTTTTCCAAGTTGTGAAATGTTCTAGTTTCTAAGTCTGGAATTTATTTTATTTTTAAAAAGAAAATTTTGAAAAGAATTATCTTTGTTCCATTACAATAATTTTTGGTACTCCCTTCATCTCTTATTAAGTTATCCTGTGCCTACTCTCTGAGCAGTGTGACTGAAGCATTAATTAGCCCTCAGAGATCCGTAGACATGCTTCTTTCAGCAAAGATCTGGCATTTGGGTACTGTCAGTCACTGGAGTTATACTGAATAAAAATCTCATATTAAACATTCCAACAAGGAGTTTATATACACTGGCAGAGGAATAATAAAGATTGGAAGGATAGAAGGGAGTCAGTTTAACTTATTTTATATATTAGACAACACGAGGTAAATGACATTCAGAATTAATGAGGCATATAATCATAATTACATGGCTGGTTCATATCCCATCTTCCAAATTGTGCCTGAAATCAGCTAATGGCATAATGCATGTATGATCCTTAGCCCAGTGCCTATCTAGCTTGGCATGAGTATTCAATCTCTTAGCCAACATTGTCAATAAGAAGCTGTTCCTCTAACAAAAATTATTCCTCATCCTGACCAATGAGATTGCAGCAGAAGCTTTAAGAAAAATAGCCTGTATCTTCTCTTCTTGCCTTCTTTTCTCTATCACCAGACTTCACTGATTTGGGAAGGTGGGAAGACATGGAGGAAAGTTGATGTCATAGAAATATGGAGTTCTCTCCATAACCTCTCTCTGTCATCAAGCAGTGTTGGAAAAATGCAGTTGAAGGAATAAAGGGAACCAGTATTTATTAAACAGCTGCCATGCACCAGGGATGAGGATTGTACCAATAGGTAGAGACGAGTGTTTCATGCTGAATAAATATTTAAATCAATCAATAGATGTGTTTTTTAATGTTTATTTTTTAATGTGCCTAGAAACATAAAGTGGTAATCAAGATTGGAATTTTGTATTCAGTGGACTTGGGCCCATGCCATGGTACCACACCATTGAGTAAATACAAATATAATGATCCTTGTCACAACTTTTATTTTCCATTTTATCGCTGTTAACATCCCATAATAATCCCCAGAGAAGAACTTGTAGATTCCATGAAAAAGCCATGTCTGAACATCCATGTTCAGATCTTTATGAAATCACCATGCATTTTGATATTTGGCCTAAATCCCTTATGATGTTAGTAGTTTATTTTTTCAGCCTATGGAATGGAGCTTTGGCAATAATGCTGTGTAGCAACAGCCAAGATGACTTATGGGATGCCATCCAGGGCCCTGCTTCCCATGATGGGAAGCCCATCCATGCATGGTGGACAGGGAAGTGCCATGTGGCCCATTCTCATTCACCATGAGGATGCACAGCTGTTCTCTGCCTTTATCCATTTTTATCCCTGATTTGCTGTGACATTTGGGTTTTGAATATCTCAGTTTGCCACAGAATAGTTCTGTAACACTTTGTATATATTCTGATATAACAGAGAGAACACAAACTAACCTTCCACCATTTCTGTATCTCATCCTACAATGAAAGCCCTGGTAGTTCCTCTTTCCCATCATTAAAACAAAAGAATAATATTTTGCATCACTAATCAGAGGCCTCACAGGAAACAGCAGCATGCTCTTTAAGTTTAAAGAACCAGTAGCCCATTGTGAAGTTCTCAGGGGCTAATGAGAGTGGACGACTAGACATGAATGGAGGAAAAGGAAGAAAGAATATTCTTGGAACCTGAGAAGAGCTGGTATGATGGAAGAGGCGGCACTGGGAAGGAATTGTGGCCATAGAAAAATGCAACTCCTGGCTCAAACCACCCAGACAGGGAAAGATTAATGGGGGATAAATACTACAACGTCTTTCGTCTTTTGTTCTCTGATGCCATCTCTTGGTTGGTCACTACTGGACGCTGCAGGACAGCAACCTGGGCAGAGAACTGCAGAAAAGAAGGTAGAGTGGATCTGGGCTGGGGGCAAGCAGAACAGAACTGGCACAATTTTTTTTATTTCCCAGCACCAGTCTCCCTCTAGCTGCTTCCGTCTCTCCTTTCAGTTTTATAAACTTTGAGAAAGCGTGCTGCCACCCATCGTGCATTGACACCAGCATTTGCTTCTACCTCTGCTGTGACACTTCCTTCAACCAAGTCTCAGTGATTCTTATTACTCAGTTTTACAGCCATGTGTCAGTTCTCCTATGACAAAACCCACTCCCACATTGGCCAACTTCCTCCTCTTCTCCCTTCTTGGCTTTTTTGGTACTCATTGTAAAGGTCATATTAATGACAAACAAAACAAACCAACAACAGAATTTAAGGCCAGTATGATTATTTACAGTACCATCTTATGTATTCAATTTAAAATTTTTATTTGTATACTTTTTCTTCTAAACTGTATTGCATTTTCACTTAGCACACATAACATAGTGCATTTTGCCAGTTTCTTTCTTGTACTTCCCTTCTTCCCTTCCCTTTCCTACCTTACTTAACTAAGACGAGTAGTGTCATGTGTGTTCTTCCATATGTTTTTCCATGAGGCGTAAAAGCATATGCAAGAATACATGCACACATATAGGGTAATTATAATGTGCTGACTTTTTAACAAAGAATACAAAAAGAATTACACACACCTGCAAAATAACACCGTATGTGTTTCTCTCCAATAGCCTTTTCTCCATTGTCAATATGACATGTAAATTTTTCTAGGCTGGTATACATGGTTAGAATTTATTTTGTTTTGTGATATTTTACTTTGTGACTTTCCAGATGGTCATCAGAATTGAGAAGTTGATCCAACTGGTAACCCTCTCTTCTTTCTTTACTTCCAGGTGAATGCTTCTTTAATCAAAAGCAGAGAACCTATAACACAGTCACCAAATTTCTTCTGCTGCTTTTAATTTAATTTTTTAGCTCTTTGCTTGTGATTTCTGACACCTCCTTTTCCTGGTTTTCTTCCTCAAGCTCTCTGCATCTATGCATGTGGAATCCTCTTTCTTTGTTTCTTCTCTTTTCTTTGTGCTTATCTATCAGTCAAATTTGTCTGTGATCATAATACATAACAAACAACCCTATCATCTTAGTGGCTTAGAATCACAAACATTTATTTTAACAGGCTGATCTTACACCTCTAGTGGTTCTCTGATAGGTAATTTTCCCTGGAGTCATGCTTTACTTATGTTTTGTGTGCTAGTTTATTTCATACAAATTCTTTTTTCATGTTTTAATTTGCCTGGAGCCTTTCTCCAAGTCCCTCTATGCCAAAAATATAAAAACTTGATAAATCACAAAGTTTTTCTTAGAAAACAGTGCAAGGTGCTGTGATGAATAACAAACTGGAATTAACTTTGTCTTTCGTTAAGCCATTAGAAGGGACTCAGGGCTTGGTAAGCCTCCACCTGGTCTTGTTACTACAGGGCCCAATAGCCTTTTTCAGCTTCATTATCAGTTTGAAGTCCTCCAAAAATATAAACACTGGTTTTTCTAACCTGGATTTTTATTACACAAAAATCGATCTTATTATTCTCAGTAGTGTCTACAAAAAAGATCAAAGATATTAGTGACTAGAAACAATACACAGAATACAGAAGTCAATTTATATCGTCCGAGTGAGAGAAAGATTTAAATTTAGGACTGTCTAATTATCATCCTCACCATAGAAATCCAAGAGGAAGTGGAAATTAGCCATGATAATGAGTTTGGTGTGACATCCTCCTTCATGAAAAATTAGGGTTGACCACATTTCAGTGGAAGAAAGAGGGTTTAGTAGGGTTTTAGCTATGCAGTGGACAATTTCTACCTTAGTAAAGACCAAAAGATCAAAAGGTTTTAAAAAAGGTAAGAAAGCATAAAGGAAAACCATGGTCCTGATTCCAAGGAAAGCACATGAACTCTCAACTCAGTTGGGAGCCAGAATAAGGGATTAAGACAGAAGTTACAAAGCTGAGAATTGATCACTCTGGAAAAATGAAAGTCAGGGAGGTGAGCGAGGGTCATATCTTCTAGAAATGCTCTCCAATACCAGAGCATCTCAGAGAGCAATAAAGGTCTTGGCCATTGTAGTCTTTTGAACATTGCGTTATTTTAAAAATCATAATATATGTCCAACCAGAAGTATAAGATTGTGATATAATCTAATGCTTACTTTTAGCAAAGAGGCAGCACTGACTTTTAACAAAAACTTTGCAATCCAGCATATTTCATACACAAGACAATTATAAGGCTTTAAATTAAAAGCAAACAAACAAAATACTAGTTTTTGTAGTAGTTGGTTTGATTCCATTTAGGGAACCAAGTGTGAAGATAAATGCTTTCTTTTAATTGTCATTATTTCTCTGAAATTGAATATATAATCCAATCTTTACTCAGCATTAGAAACCTAAATTTGGGCCTTTAATAGATGTGAGGCTTGGACCCTGTGTCTCTCTTCGCCTTGTCATCTCTGCCCAACCCAGGATAAATCTTATAAATCTCAGCAGGCAACACATCTTTATTAGTGTGATGAGTTTGATTGACCTCAGGGTAGAATGAACGCTCTGTGAATTTATATAGCCATGAATAAAAAAACAGACCTAACATTTCTAGTGCATTTCTGATAGGTCATTACCTTAGAGATATGTTTTATTTGTTTTTGTTTGTTAGCTTCTTTCACTCTCTTGCATGCAAAACCTTCTTTATATTTCAATTTGCCCGGACTCATAATTTCCATGACCACAGCAAGACTAAAAAGGAAAATTTAGAAAATACCTCTTTAATTTGATGGGTAAAGATGAATAATCTGTATCAATTGTGCTAAAATGTCTGAATTATCTAATATGGTGGTCTACACTGATCCATTTCACCAAGAGGTTGCCAGTGTTCTTCATTGTTTTCTGTTTGGAGATCAAAATAATTTTTAGGACCTAAATAACAGAGAACATCAGGGGCATATCAAGGTTAGCAAAACAAATAACATACTATTTGCAGAACTTCTCCACTTATACAGCTGTATGCATATTAGTAGTTTTCTTTTCTTGTAAGAATAACCTAAGTAATGGTACATTGAAGGAAAACAATTTTATTATAGTAGACTAAAGGAAAAGTGATCCTTCTTTACAAAATCTAGCACTTGGAGACCCCATAATATATAATCTAGCACCTTACTACCTTACTTTTTTTGGAAAAGTGTATATATTTAAAGCATTCCTTTAATATCTTTGAAGATAAGTTTTATTTTTTATTTTAATTACCTCATTTTTATTTTATTTTATTTTTTATTTATTATAGACATGTGGGGTACAAGTCAGGATTAGCTACACAAGCAGGCTACGTGCAAGTGAAGTTTGAACCTTCAACTGGCCTTCACTTTTCCTGGTTTAGGATCAGGTACCTTTTGTGATGCTCTGTGCCCCCTTCCTCCCTCCCTCCCTCCCCTGACAGTGTCCATCAACTGCCAATCCCTCCCTTGTGCTAATGTGATTAATGTTCAGGTCCTATTTATGAGTGAGAACATTTGATATTCAGTTATTTGTGATAGATCACAAAGTATGATGGTCTCCAACTCCATCCAATTTGCTGTGAATTCCATGATTTTGTTCTTCTTTATGGCTACATGATACTCCATTGCATATATGTACCACATTTTCTTTACCTAGTTCACTTTTGAGGGACAGTGGAGTTCCATGTTTTTGCTATTGTGAATAATGCAGCTATAAACATGCATGTGTAGGTGTCTTTTTGGTAGAATGATTTAAGTTCCTCCAAGTATATTCCCAGGAGAGTTATTGTTGGATCATATGGAAGGTCAATTTTTAGTTCTTTTAGGAATCGCCACACTGCTTTCCATAGAGATTGAACTAGTCTGCACTCCCACCAACAATGAAGATAGATTTAAATGTCAACTTTTAAATTCCTAGAATAGTTACATGTACTTCAAATCTGATGATTCAAGAACATTAATCTCCATAAAAATATAATTTTGACAGCTCTAAGTGACAAAAACCCAATTCCACTGATTTAATCAAAAAATGAATGTACTGACTCATACAACTGGAATACCCAGGGCAGGTCTTGGCTTTAGATAGGATTAGTTCCAGGGGCCCAGATCAGAACAACTTTAATTTTTTCCCTTCATCTCAGTTCCTGCTTTCATTAAGGTTAGCTTCATTCCCAGGCAGCATTCCCTTTCTCTCTACATGGCAAAAAAGGTTGTTTATTACTCCAAACTTATATTCTACCAGCTTACCAACAAAATACATAGTACCTTTCTCTACACAGTGAGAAAAGTTCTCAAGCAGGATGTCTATTGTCTCAGCTTGGGTCACAATATCGTTCATGAACCAATTGTGACTGAGGTGTGAGGAGATCTCAGTGACTCTACTGGAAACACATAGAGTGAGAATGGAATAAAAGTGTCTCTTAGAAGAAAGAGAGATGAATGTTGGCAGGACAAAGACAACTTGCTCATTCCAGAGTAGGACTATCCCTGCTTTTCATCCCTATCTCACACTGCTCTCCTCACCCCTTTCCCACAACTGCTTTTCATTATAAAACATACAATAAGCTAGTGTACATACTGAATAAATGAATACAGGAATGAAAAGTCAGAATACAGTGGAAAATGAATTGACTTTGGAATCAGAGAGAATTACTTTCAACTTTTGGGTCAACAACATACTAGCTAGGAGATCTTGGAGAAAGTTAATGCAAAGACTTTCAGTTTCTCATGTAAATTGGGAATAATAATGTAGGGATTTTTTAGAGAAAAAGGTAAGAATATATGTAAGTTGCATATAGGTCTTTTTGTTTAAAAAAGTCAAGAGTACACACTCTACTAAAATATTTTTGCACTAGTAATAGAAGTATCCCTTAAATTTAATTTATTTGAATTTTAATATTTTATTATTAAAACCTCATTGATTTTTTATGTGATTAGGTATTGCAATTTAATATGTATTGATCTGAGTTCAAACATAGTAAATAAATTTTAATGCAACATCCGTATGTGTTTTTCATAAAATAAAATTAAAACATATTATTTAAGGACATTCCATTCTTGGCCTATTTTCTTACAAAAGTATGTTCCTGTCCCTTCAGTGTTAGAAATGGGTGATAATTTTGTAAATAAAGGGAGAAAAAGAAAGATATTTTATTCCTTGAAACAAATAATATTTTACCCTTTCTATTTTTATTCACCCCAGACTCAGGAGGTAATGTTGTGGAAGACTTATAATTTGCATATACAATGTCTAAAAAATATATTAAATCTGTTGCTCCCCCTTTTCTGTATGTCTTCTCAATATCCCCAGTGGTTTCAACTCTCACATGTTTTGCTAATTGTGACAGCCCCAGAAAGACAAAAGGGATTGGCATGCTAACCTAAGAAAGATACCTGTTGACAATATTTTTACTGTAATTTGAGGAGCTAGAATAAGCTTATAAACAAATATAATTCTTCAACAGTTGACTTGACATTAAATTTCATTTGACAATGCATTTATTTGGATATACTGGCAAAAAGATAAGATTCCAGAAGGCCATTATGCTTATGGGGTGCTGAAAAAAAAAGGTTCTATAGCAGTACTTTTGTGTGTTCCCCCATCAAAGATAGTCCAGTTAAGTTTTATATAAACAAAGACTATTGCAGACTTATGTCTGGACAACACGAAATTCCATCCCTGTGCAGGTATGAGACGAACTAGGGACTGGAAAAAAACAAACCAAAACAAAAAAGCCCCAAGGCATTTTGGAAAAAGCTAAAATGTATGCTTCCTGGAAGAAGCAGCACCTGCCAAGTGAGATATTCAAGCAGGAGATGATTCACCAAGTCACTGTGATGGCTGTTGGGTTGTCAACACACACAGATGTAGCCCAGAACAGTGTCACAAGGAAAGATCTATTGACAGTGTAATCAGTTTAATCTCAGGTGATCGTTTCCCTAAATATTGTCTAGCTTTGTCTATTTCAGTACCTTGTAAACATTTCCATTAACAAGCCTCTAAGGATGAGGAAGAAGAAACCCACATCCCCAAACACGTGGGGATTTGCCCAGAGAAATGCCATCTCCTTAAGGTTTGTGTTTTATCTTAAATAGCAATTTACATCTCAGCTTCTATGTAATAAAATAAGTATGCTTGTGTCAATAAAATATATAATGTAAAAATATTCATTTGAGTTGATTTCCACTTAACTGACTTTTCCACCCAATCTTTAAGTAAAAACTGCATGCTGCAGCTAGACTTGTGTGACAATAACTTTAATATTTATTTCATGACATTCTATAAGCACCAAGAGAACTGGAAATGTGACTCATTTCTTCACTGCTGTATCCCCAGGGCCTAGTCAGTACCTGGTAAAGGGTAAAAACTTGATAAATGTTTGTGGAGTGAATGAAAGAATTAAGTAATTAACATGCCATGTTTATCCTTTGGTTTCCCATTTTCTCAGCACACAGCTCTCAAAGGATGTGTTCTTCCATTTGAAAAAGCACTGCTCGATAGGATGCAAATTGAAACCAGCATTCAGAATTCGCAGGGAAAAATTAATGTAACAATTTTCTCTTCACTTCTGTGATTTTATTAGCTGAATTATGGGTGCGGCTTATTTCATGGATCAAATGACCGAGTCTTCTAGGTCTATGGACTCAGTACTCAGCAATTATCCCGTTAATATGATTAACGTGGACAGTAAAAATGAGCATCAGCTCGGTCACGGGGGTCTCATGTTTCTGAGACTTGGAAACCACATCAAATCTGTGGAAGAAATGTTCTTTTGAAGGAATTCAGCTCCAGGGGATACCTTGTTCCTCTCCATTGCCTCCATATGTCTTCTGCCCTCTCATTACTCCACCTCTTTCTCAGATCACTCACTTGCAAATCTTCATTTCTGGCCACACTGCGTGTATATACGTTGTCAGTCTAAATTACCTCTAATTGTTTGAGCATTGAGAAGACAAGGCTGATAGTGCCATTAAAACATGATAAAAAAAAAACCCTATATAAACAGTGAGCATGAGGATCTACGTTCACACGGGGTAGTAAAAGAACTGTTGATTTGAAATATTATTTAACTTTAGAAATGCTTGTTTTTTAAGTGAAACATCTTCTTAAAGAAATTGAACACGAAAAACAAAAAAAAAATAATAATAGCTAAGAGAGTTTTGGCTACCTCTTATCAAGCACATCTTAGCTGATAAGTGCTTGAAAACATTAACCTACTCACTCCTTACAGCAGCCAGAGAAGGAGGGTCCTATTCTCTGCGGAGAAGACAGGACAGGGAGACTTGCAACAGTGAGGCTTCTGGCTGAGTGTCACAGGGGGAACCCTGGCAGATAAAGGATACAATGCAGATCTGCCTGGTAAGTCTGAATTCTTAACCATTGTGTAGAGAGTCAAAGAAGGCAAGTTGGAAACTATCAACTGAGCACCGTCTGATGTGAGACTTTAAAAATCTGGCAACAAAGAAAACAAAGAAACAAACAAACAAAAAGGCACATTCCAGCAAAGGGGGTCAGTAGAAAGTAATAAATTATTCTTGCAACCTGATTCAATAGTCTGACTAGAACAAAGTGAAGTGCTGTCAGTTTATATCTCTCGATTGAGTCTGAATATCTCCCAACACCACCACTAGTCTTTCATTGCACTAAGATAGCTTGTTATTGAAATAATATAATTTGAAGACTTCGGCTAGAAGCCTTCTATTCTAAATGCTTCCATCAACAATCTTGGTCTGTCAAACATGGGCAAAATCTCACCAATGGGTTGAGATTTGTATGTATTTTAAATTTATCTTTACAATGCAAAAGTTTCCCATGACAGGCAACACACAGATCTTTAATTGTCATAAGTCCCATCTTAAACCAATCTTTTGGAGTGATGACCATGTGCCAAGAGTTCTAATTTATGAATACAACAGCTTCAAGTGGGTTTTTATCATCTCCATTTTCAGAAAGATAGAAAGACTTTGCAAGGCCACACAGATCAATTGTGGCAGAGCTGAGATACCCAGGTCCTAAGCTTTTCCCATTGTGAACTTTCATATTCTATAAAGACATTTAGAATGAGTACCCTAATAGAACCTTGAAGAAAATATAATACTGAATATTACGTCTTGATTAGACTTATCAGTTGAGAGCAGGAGCAGAAAAGTGCTCCTTCACAAGGTTACATGTTAGGACAATAGGCACAATGAAGATCCTAAGAGCTGAAGTTTAATGAAAATCTATTTCCAATTAGTTCTCAGATTTTCCAAAGAAAGTCCAACTAAAAGTTTTGGTGACAGTGAGGGAAGTAACCACTCTATATTGAATAAAATGTTTTGTCAGCAAAGCTGTTTTCCATTTTGAGCAATTTAGTTTCAAGAGGTTAATGTTCTATTCAAGATGTCTAGAAGACTTCATCTAGAAAAAACAAGAAACAAAAATAATTATATAAAAATGTATAGTATGTGCAAGTGTAGTACAAAAAGATAAATAGTTGCAAGTTCAGTCAGGGTGAATTATAGTATCGTCCCAGAGGTACCCATAAATTTGGAATGGTTAAGAGCCAAGGAGAAAGCTGGAAAGATCGCAGCACGTCAAACATCTCAAATACAGACATTGAAGAAACCCTGCATTTAGAGAAAAGCAAGACGAGGAGTATGAGAGTGGCCAGGCATGTCAGAGTAAATACAAGAATTGAGTTGGATCATCAAAGCAAACATGTCAAGGTTCCAACAAAGTTTGTGAATACAATGAGACTAGAAAGTTGTCCAAATCCAAAGGGAAAACTCATCACAAATAGGAAGAATTTAAACTTAAAAAATTAACAAAGAAATATCTTTCAAGTTATATGTAAATGAAAACAAAAGTTTTCCCTTTGAACTTGAAAATGCTCTGACTTTGTATACCAACTTAAGTTTTTAGATCATACAACCTTGTCAAAACCATCTACAGAGTATACAGCAATTATGTTTTTTCTCAAAAATGATCAGGAAACATTTTCCCTGCACAGTGTATGCCAACTAAACTTCTTTGCTTTCCCTATTTCTTTACTGTTACTCTCTTCTGCCTTGTTATAAGCACAGATTTGAGCACTTGCTACACTCTTTATCTTTCCAAAGGCCCTATTTTATTTCTCAGCAGCCTGCTCTGTTTCTAAGGAGGTGAAATTCCCTTTCAAAGCTGAACTTCAGGTTGCACCTTGACCATTATTTCTGCAACTCTCAGCAACAGGTCAGTACTGAAGGCAAACTAACCAGAGACCAGCTTTCCCAGCCTGCACTTGAGGAGAAAAAAAAAAGACTGTAGCAGGAGGAATTTGCTGTGGATTGTATGGCACTGCTCACATGAAGTCTTTTGGTATTTTTTTCTGAGATCAATTTTCACACTTTGCTTCAACTCCTTCCTTCCTAGGCTCTTACAAGGTCAAACTGCAGATAGAGGCAAAGGCGTAAGTAAAGGCAAGAAGAAATGAGATGGAGTATTGGTCTTTAGTTTGTTCTCTTCCTTGTCTTGATGATCTTCCCCCTTCTTCTCTTCACTCCTCCTCTTCTAAGATTTGCCCTGAAATTGAACTTTATGGGTGGTAGATAGTCAGTGATTTATCATTCTCTAGTGAAAGAGCATTTTTTTCTTTCAGATGTCTGTCTTTAGAAGTCCTATTTTAATGTCCATAGGCACCCCACAGATAGATTGAAAAGCAAATAGCTGCAAAAGCCCCGTTAGGCAATTTTGTGAGGGTGATCAAAGGAGTTCAAAGGCAAATCGGGATCCCAAGGAAAGAAACTGGGGAAATGAAACAGACCAAAGCCTGTTCTACTCAACCTAGTGGAGGACAGAGTTTTTGAGGATAAGAAAAGAGGAGAAAGAGACTAAGAAATGAAAGAGGTAAACTCATGATTGAGCTGGAAAAACTAACATCTGGGTGGAGGAGGGAAGGTTATTAGGTGGCAATTTGGGGATTTCTGAGTAAGAATGAGACTTGAAAACAAGTATCTAGATCTCCCCTCCCATCTCTTCATTGAAATACCTAAAGGCACATTAAGTCATAGGGAAACCACTTTTAGAGCCAAGAACTTCAGAAGGAGGTCATCAGCAGGTGAGAATTTTGAGTTTTTCCCAGGAAAAAATATAGAAAGAACTAGGCTGAAAAAAGGAAGACACAGCAGGCAAACTCCACCTTCACTACTCCACTGACTCTAAGATACATCTTTATGATGAAATCATAGAGGATCGTGTCAAACCCTTATTAACACCACCTGACCTGGAAGGAAAAAAACCTGAGCTAAAATTGGACCACTTCCTGTGAACTTCCTATAAAACTACAACTAAGGAAAGTAGAAGACAGCATCAGCTCTGAATTACACTTGGTGTTGTATGCTCCCATTCTTCCCTGCTTTCTGTGCCGGCGCCTTTTGCCATTGGTGTGGGCAGCTCCCTACCCCTGCCCATCTCCCTTCGTGGGTAAAGTAAATACCAGCTGGTCTCCTGACTTAAGAGCGTGGCCATGTGACTTGCTTTGGCCACCAGAACAAGGCAAGAGCTGTGATGTGCCAGTGCCAGAGCACCTTAAGGTCCCTCCCTTTTGCCTCTCACACAGGGTGAAACATATCCAGAACAACCTGTTGGTCCTGGCAGATCAGCCAACCCATAAGCTCAAAAACTACATAAGTGTTTTTTGTTGTATGCTGTTGAGATTTTGCGGTTGTTTGTTACACGGTACTAAGTAACCAACACAATACACAGGGCGTGTCCCTAACCAGCAGGAAACCAAACCAAAGATCACCGTGGCATGAACTTATGTGATCATGAAAAATAGATGATGAGATATTTTTAGAACAGGGAGTCCCAGCCAGTGGATTCACCCAAAGGCTCAAAGATGGATAGTGGAGACCAGTATGGATTTTCTTCTCATTGCCCTGGATGGGTGGAAGGCTGACCTGGAAATATAAATCAATGCCAAAGTTATTTACATATTTCCCTTTTCTGGATTCATGTATTTGGCATTAATCCAACAAATATGTTTTAATGTGCCTGCTATACTTAGGCAGTGGGAAGTGCTTTAGGAAAAATTCTGGGCAGTGAGCAATATGGTCCTGGACTTCAGGAAGGTTGGTGTTCATCAACTCAGAAAGCATGTGTTGTGTATTTTGGTTCTTTTTCAGTCACTGCAGAACAGAAGACAATGGAGTCAATTACATACAGTTACAGAAGGCAAATAATATCACACAATAATTATTTCAAGAAACAGGATATACATTTTGTGGAGACAATAAAAAGATCTTCAGTAAACAAAACCAGAAGTTAATAGCATTCATGCTACCATTTTACAAAAAAAACCCCTCAAATATGTACTACAGTCAACCAAGAATAAGGAATGCATAGAGTAATTTAAGATTAACATTAAAACCATTTAAGATTAACCATAGAAGACTACCTAATGATTTTATTACTAAATACATATAAATTCTAAAATAAAATTTTAATTTACTCTTAAAAATATGAAAATAAGTACATAAGAAAATACCTAGTGTCAATTTTTTAAAAATGTAAAATCCAATATAACTCTGACAGGAGCTGGTAAACTACAGTCGACAGGACAATTTGGCTTACTGCCTGTTTTTATAAATAAAGCTTTATTAGTACATAATCATTTCCATCTGTTTCATATTGTCCATCACTGCTTTTACATAATAACCACTAAGTTAAATAGTTATTAATTTTATGGTCTACATAGCCCCAAATATCTGGACTGTCACAAAAAATTGCTAGCCCTTACTCTATATTAACAAATAGAGAACTCAGTTAAATGTATGATTTTTCAAAAACTATACATTTCCAAAATTTATCCAAGAATAAGGGTGACTGAAAAAAACAAAAAGGAAAGTAATGGGTGGTAAAACAGTTGTTAAATGAATACATCTCCAGAGGGCTTTGAGGCTAATTTACTCAAACTCCCAATGCTGTACAATCTGCTCTAGAGAAGAACAAAAGAATTAAAAGCTTCCAGTTAATTTTATAAAGCATAACTTAGATATCAAAACTTAACAAAGCTTTATATAAAAAGAAACCAGATATTAATCACATGTGCAAATATTGACATAAAAATAAAATATTATCCAATTCAGTCCATTACTATATAAGAAATATTTTTATACTATGAATTAAGGTTTATGTCAAGAATGTTAAAAGTTCTCCATGTTATAATATAATATCTTAATTGTAATATAATTAAACTAGTTGATTGGTTGATTCAATGCCTGAAAAGCTAGTTTAAGATGTGGAGAAAACACTTTAAGATGGAGTCACAAGGGTGCCTTCACTGGATAAAAAATTATGAGGAGTTTCTGCCAGAAAAATTATAGAAAGAACTAGAATCAAGGAAGGGATGCCCACTACCTAAGACAAACTAGGGCTACCTGTTTTACAACTGTGGCACATCCTTAGGCAGAAAATGGAGGAAAAGGGTAGGGAAATGATGGAGAAAACATATAATTAAATCTACAGATTAAAAAAGGCTTTCGGTAAAATTTAACATTATTAACACTTATAAAATAGAAATAAAGACTTCATAAGAAGACAAAAAACAGACTCAATGTTGAAACACTTGAGGATTATGAATAAATTAATTGATTATGACATTTTCTAGAATGCAGTCTTACACTTTTAAATGAAATTTAACAAAAATAAATAAAAATAAATAATATGCATCCAATAAAGTTAGAAACAGACCAAGGAACCACTATTTTTTAAAAATTAATCAGTATTTTTTATTATGATATTGTGGGGTACAGTTAAAGATTAGGTATACAAATATGCTTCGTTCAGACACCTTTGATGATAAGAGGTGTCTCCCTGTCCCCAGACAGACATTGAGTACTGTTAATCCCATCTCCCTTCCCCTCCCCTCCCCATAGTTTCTCACCACTGTCAGTCAATTTCTTATAGTATTAAGTTGGATGTTCAAGGTTCACTATATGAGTGAGAACATGTGATACTCAGATCTTTGTTTCTGTGAGAGGTCACTCAGTATTATAGATTCTAGTTCCATCCAAGTTGCTGCGAAATCCATGATTTTGTTATTTTTTATGGCTG
>CAUYQG010110334.1:0-19043 GCA_963574415.1 Tarsius wallacei | reverse complement strand
GTCTACCTAATGGGTCAGACTATATGCTGTTTGGCTATGTTCATTGAAGTATTAAAATAATCACACACAATTAGTATACAAAGTACTAGTCATTTGGTCAGAAAGAAAAGCTGAACACAAGAAAAAATGGATTATCCAGAGTCCCATGATATAGACACAGGAACTGTAGAAATGTTTGTAGTCCTGTCAGATCAAGATTTATGTAGATAATGTAAATATGAAATGTCAACTCCTAAAGAAAGAAGTGCTAGTGATTGAAATACTTTAAGGTTCTGAGTTAATATGATTCATGGGGAAATAATATTGAGATTTAAAATTCATGGACCGGCAGGGCTAGGTGATTCAGCCTGTAATCCCAGCACTTTGGGAGGTCAAGGCAAGTGCATTGCCTGAGCCCACGGGTTCGAGACACACCCGGACAACTTGGTGAAACCTCGTCTCTACAATAAATCAAAAAAATCATCCAGGCGTGGCAGCACGCTCCTATAGTTCCAGGTACTTGGAAGGCTGAGGCGGAAGGATTGCCGGAGCCCAGCAGACTGAGGCTGCGGTGGCCAGAAGCATGCCACTGTACTCCAGTTTGTACAACAGAGTGAGACCCCAACTGGAAACAAACAAACAACCATAAAAATGCATGGACCATATAATCACAGGAAATAAAATCTGTGTGCTATTTTAACTGGACTTAGAATCCTCAACAAGTTATACCCAATATATTTGTAAAGAAAAAATGGGATGTAAAGAAAAAGTCTCCTGAGTCAGAGAGAGGCTCTGTAAGAATTTTTATTTCTAAAATCAAGTTGAAGTATGGAGTTCCATGATGAGTGGGGGGGGGGGGGAGGGTTACAAATCTGACCTAATTACAATCTTAACAATATTGGGTTACTAACCTGGAACTCAAACATTAAAATAATCCTTAAAATAATTCACTTAGAAAAAATGTTCAAGCTAAAAGAAAAAATATGTGAAACTCAGAGTACCTGATAATATAAAATAAAATTGTAGCCTATAGCACAACTTCCTAGTTGCTTATTATCGCAAATAAATAATTATGTTCAATATGCAATTATTAAAATGATCCAGATTATAAAAGATCAGAGGCTAATGCCCATGGACAATCAATGGTCTGTAATTAATTAATGTTACTTTGAAACTCATTTCTGTACAGTACTGTCCTTTTCTAATCATGGTTATGATCCCAGAAAAATTTGGAATATTATTACTGAAGCTTGTATATAATCCTCTTTTTACATGCTACAAGGGTCAAAAAGATAATATATGTGGGAAGAAAAATATTCTCAATACTGACCAACACTTGGTGTGAAATAATTACTTAGATGTTGAATTTATACTGATAAAGGTATAATTATGGACACAATGAAAACATGTGGGATAAATATTTTGATAATATTGATTGCATAGGTTATTTATATTAGTAGCTTGAAATAATAATCTCTAGTGCTCTCTAAAATGTAAAAATTGTTCAATTGACACAAGATTAACAATAAAGTCACAAATTGGCAATTCAATCTACTTACTAAAAGCAATACACATTATTTTTAAAAGGTGAAGAACAAATTATTCAGTTGTTAAACAAAATGAAACTTTTTCTCTGAAGGAGTATGGGAGAATACAATTTATCATTCCAACTGTGGTAACTGAAGTAAAGACAGATGTAAAAAACATAAAAGTTTGAACAATTAGTAAATATTGGTACTAGAATCAGAATCTAGGTGACACCTGGCAGAAAACCAGACAAGAGTGTTTTTCTACAATCATTATTTCAAGTACTATATAGATAACTAGAAAATTCATTATTAAATAGCCAGAACTGCTGTTAGACTATTAATCTGTTATATCCTCTAATTGACTGTGAATAATTTTCTCATTATCAACAAAACTGTTGAGAATGTTTTCTTGCGTTTCATATAATCACATCTGTAGTGTATACTTAAATAAGTTCCTTTTAATTATATTAACCATAGATGTTTATCTTTCCCTGTTCTTCTTATCTCCTCAGAAGTAGAAACATTTGTAGGAAGGTCATTTTATGTTTTGCTTGTTGCCAATTAATCCACTAAAGAAAATGCCTTGAGCAAAGAAAAGGAATTCACACATTACATATGGAAGTGTGGAAAGCACACATAACGATTCAAGAATTTCATTTCATCCCTGAGTTTCTAAGATGAACTCCTATAATTGTAACTAAATAACACAGTATGATTAATTTTAAGGTTTACTTTACCTGTTAGGTTTTCGATAAAGTCAACATTTTACCATAAGCACACTAGAAATGACATCAAATTATTTTGGTTTTAAAGATGCATTTAAATCATTTTAAAAGCAATTGAATGGCACATTATTCTATGGTTTTAAAAAAGTTAGCACTAAGGATTTTGCCCTAATTAACTACATCTATTTATAGTTGAGATTACTGGCATTTTTATTGCAGCCTAAAAGGAAAAAGTACAATTAAATTGTGTTATTTTCTTAAAAATTGATATTTTAAAGAATTTTCATAGTCTCTTGCTACTCTCTGAAAAATAAGCCACCAACTTTGAGTTTAGAAGGTGTTGTGGGTTTAATATTTAAATATTGCTGTAAGCCTAAAAACAAATGATAGGTTACCATGATTACAATATTTAAATCATCTGATAACTTACATGACTGGAAAACAGAGACAAACATGCCCTATGTGATTTAGAATTAGCTAATATTTAAATATTTTAATTATCATGCAGCTAAAATAATTTAAAATAATAATATGGATGAGAAAGAAAATACTTGTTTGGTTTATCTGTAATAATCCGTTATGTCCCCAACCCTCTTAGCTAAAAACCTGCAGTAAAATATTATTTTAAATGACATTTATTAATTTCTATTATGGTCATATATAGTAGAATATAAAATAATGGACTTCTAAAGTGTTACGTTTAATACACTCACTATCCCTTCAAATATTACTAGTATATATTTAGGATGTATGTATTAAATAGAAAAATACACTTACAGTATGCAAACTAGTACCTGTAATAAAAGTATTTTTGTGTTTAAGTGTTGCAGGTTAGACACTAAATTCTAGTAGTTATTTCTCCACAAAGTGTTCTAATGTTTTAGGGCATAATCCTAATCACCATGCATTTAGTACTATGTTTCAAATATTGTGCTGCTTATTTAGTACCTATAATTCTAACAGTGATACTAGGAAATAGTAGAAAGTTTTAGTAATTTGCTTAAACAAATAAGTTGTAGAGCAGAATTTCAAACCCTGGCTTGGAGTACATCAGATCCTTGCTCTTTATCCTGATCTAAATTGCCTAGAGAGTAGTTTCATCTTTGGTAGATTAGAAACAACCACACACTAGCACAAGTTGTTTAATTAAATTAGAACATATTAAGATTGTCCACTTTGGAGAGAGTAAAAAGTACTTCTCTCAATTTCATTTCATCTATTTGGGCATGAACATTTTTATTAAGAAAAGTACTTTAAAATAAGATTTTGCTATTTGCTTTAAATTTAAGAAACAGCTCAAGAAGGGAATCAGGTTATTCACTTTATATGCACATATTAAATATACTTTTGTTAGTGACTTGTGTACTTACTCAATTTTTATTTCCCTAGCTGGAATAAGGTCTCTTTAAAACAAGAATTGTTTTGTGTAGCACTCTTCATTCCAATCTTTTCTAACATAGTGTCTGGCTTGTATTAACATAACCACTCCTCATATCTTTTAATTCATTTTTGCTTTTGATTGTTCATATATTTGTATTTAAAGTTGATTTATTGAAGGCAGCAAAAAAGTGGGTCTTGCTTTTTTATTCAATCTAATACTCTCAGTCTCTTACTTGATTTACTTAGTCAATTTACATTTAATGTTATTATTTATATGGGTATGTGTATATCTATCAACTTTCTATTAGTTTTCTTCTCTTTTTTTCTTCATATTTGTACGCATTTTTAGAATGAGAATTTTTAAAAATAATTTAATTTTAATTTTAATATTGGTTTATCATATATAATTTTTTATTGCATTGTTTTTAGTATTTGCTTTTTTATGAAATACATATTTGTCTTCATACAGTCATCTTACAGTAGCATTATATGCTCTTCTTTTAGGACTCCAGTATGCCTATGTTAGTATACTTGCTAGTTTCTCAGAGTTCTCTAAGAATGTGTTCATGTTCTTCATTTATTTTATTTTTATTTTTTGAGTTGGAGTCTCACTCTGTCGCCCAGCCTGGAGTGCAGTGGCACGCTTCTGGCCACCGCAGCTTCGACCTGCTGGGCTCTGGTGATCCCTCCGCCTCAGCCTTCCAAGTAGCTGAAACTACAGGCGCGCACTACCACTCCCAGCTAATTTTTTGATTTATTGTAGAGATGGGGTCTCACCAAGTTGCCCAGGCGGGTCTCTAACCCATGGGCTCAGGCAATCCATTCACCTCGGCCTCCCAAAGTACGGGATTACAGGCTGAGCCACCAAGCCCGGCCCATTTATTTTTTTTAAATGTTCCTTAGACTGAATCAAATCAATTGACCTAGCTTCACGTTTGCTATTTCTTTCTTCTGCCAAGAACACCTATTGTTGATCCCTTTTAATGAGTTTTTCATTTCTGCTTTATTCCTTCTCAGCTCCAGAAGTTTTACTTCATTCTTTGCTTATAATTTCTATTGATATCCTCTATTTGGTAAAATATTGTTCTCATATATCTTTTTAATTTGTTTTCCTTTAGTTCTTTGAATATGTTTGTAACAACTGGTTTACAAAATTCTAAAATTTAAATCTACATAGGTCCTTCATTATGGACAACTTCTATAGAGTGATTTTTTTTTGGATGTATGGACCATGCTTTTCTTTTTATTCGCCTTTCTCATAATTTGTATTGTTGTTAAAAACTGGACATTTTAAATAATATAACTCTGTATGGGGAAACTCAGATTCCGCCCTCACCCTTCTTGTGCCTGCTGCCCAGGATTTGTTTTGTTGTTATTTGTAACGTTGCTACTGCTACTTGATGACGTAGGGCATTTTCTGGCCTAATTGTTTAAAGTTAATGTTCGTTGCTGTGTGGTCACTGGTCTCTACTTGGTTAGCTGAGTGGTCAGCTGATTATTTTAATAGTATTTTCTTATATGCCTTAAGCCAATAAATCTCCCCTTGTCTGCTAAGCTGTTCTGTTTGTATGTTGGGGCAAATTTTCAACACTTGGAAAATTTGCAATTCTGTCTTAGCCTTTACTTTCTGCTTGTGCAAAACCTCAGGATCAACCAGTAATATGAGAATAAAGTGTCTCAGTTATTTTTATGAGGGGACTGAGAGTCCGAACAGTGCTGCCCACATTAGGTTCCCCGGAATATATTGAAGTACTCACAGTCACATCTCATGGACATCTCATTTTGCAAAACTTAATTTTAAATGTATGGCCATGTTCTTATTTGTCTTGGTTAATATCAATGCCCCCAGACAACTGCCATTCTAAACAACTTCCACAGATTATTTTTGACATGTACTCAAACTTTGGTGTTTGTTACTCAGAGTGATCTCTTACTTAAGTTAAAGACAAGCTCTGTAAATGGAGTTCTTGTAGGGAATCACCAACAGTTCAAATCGTGAAAATTCCCTAATGATAACAATTTTAGGAATGTTTGAAACTTATTTTCCTTCCATCATTATCTGCTAGGTTACTGATATTCATGGCTACTATAATTAAAAAGATGCTGGTTTTCAAGGTTTCACAGAACTGGGGAGAAAGGAATGAGGATAGGCTAAAATAAAACACCAAAAACCTTGCACCTCTTTCAGATTTGATCTAATTTTGTTTAAAAAATACTCCTCAGATTGTTCCAAGTCTGTTATTAGCTTTCACAGTTCTGAAAAACTTGATTTTGACACTTTAGCCAATGTTCTTTTTGCTTTTATGGAGGAAAAGAGTTTCAGAGGATTATACTATGTTACTGTGGAAGGGCTTCTGTCCACATTTATTTGTGAAAGGTACTTTTGACTTGATATATGATATAAAACACTAGGTGGCTTCTTTGAAGAATTAATATTAGAATTCATTCAGTATTTAAAATGCCAGTTTACTATATTTTTGTTGATTGTGTCATCTCCAAATAGATATTTGTGGTCATTCATATTTTTATTCATCGATACTTAAAAAAACTAGTAGTTGTTAACATTTGCTCTACAGAGAACCAATGTTAAGTCTTTTGTTCATGAGATTGGTGTAGTATTGTTCATATTTCTTGTGCTCAGTCTCATTGAAATTATCAGATCAGTAAGTTTATATTTTTTGTTCATTTTGAACTGATTTGTTTGCCTGGCATATTTCACTTAACATAATAACCTCCAGGCAACCGATGATGCTTCAAATAACAGGATTTTATTTATTTTCATGACCAAATAATATTCCATTGCATATACTTTTTCTTTATCCATTTATATGTTGATGGGAACAAGTTGAGTCTATGTCTTTGCTATTGAAAATAGTGTTGCAATAATCATGGAGGTACAGGTATCTCTTTGATATATTTATTTGCTTTTCTTTGGATAAAATACCCAGTAGTGCAATTGCTTAATCTTGTGGTAGTTCTATTTTTAGTTTTTGACATATTCCATACTATTTTCCACAATGGCTTTACTAATTTACATTCCTACCAAAAGTGAATAAGAGTTCTTTTTTATCTTCATTTTTGCCAGAATACATTATTTTTATATTTTTGAAGATAGATCTTCTAAATGAGGTAAGGTGATATCACATTGTGGTTTCAATTTGCATTTCCCTGAAGATGAGTGATGTGGAACATTGTTCATATACAAGTTGGCCATTTGTATATTTTATTTTGAGAAATATCTATGCAGATTATTTGCCCACTTTTTACCAGGATTATTTGATTTTTTGTTGAATTGAGTTATTTGGATATTCTGGACATTAGTTCTTTGTCAGACAAATAGTTTGCAAATTTTTTTTTCCCATTAACCAGATTGTTTTTTCATGCTCTTGATACTTTCCTTTGCTATGCAGTTTTTACCTTAACATATTCTCATCTGTCTGTTTTTGTTTTTGCTACCTGTGCTTTTGCCTTGTTAGCCATAATATCTTTGCCTAGATTAATAATGTCTTTGAGTATCTTCCCTAAGTTTTGTTACAATAGTTCCACAGTTTCAGGTCATATGTTGGAGCATTTAACACATTTTGAGTTAATGTTTGCAAGTGGTGAGAGATAGGAGTCCAGTTTTACTCTTCTGTATATGAATTTCCTAATATTGTCAATCTGCAGTCATTTGAATTTGTAGATGCAGATCTCATGGATACTAAGGGATACTTATTATTCCACTATTATAAAGGCAATGTTAGATTCCTAAAGTTTTGCACAGACTAAATCTACATGAACTATGATGCAAAACTATTAGAGATATAGTCAAGATTATGGCAAATTATGGAAAAAAAAAAAACTACTACTAGTCGGGCTCGGTGGCTCAGCCTGTAACCACGCGCCTTGGAAGGCTGAGGTGAGTGGATTGCCTGAGCCTGCGGGTTCGAGACCCGCCTGGGCAAGCGAGACCTCATCTCTACAATAAATCAAAAAATTAGCCGGGCGTGGTAGCGCGTGCCTGTAGTTCAAGCTACTTGGAAGGCTGAGGTGGAAGATCGCCAGAGCACAGCAGGTTGAGGCTGCGGTGGCCGGGAGCGGCCACCACACACCAGTCTGGGCGACAGAGTGAGACTCCGACTCAAAAAAAAAAAAAATGACTACTACTAACTAACTTGTTCTTACAGTTTACTTTAACATCAGATTTATTACCAGGTTTTTAATTAACTCAGCCAATCTGTTTCAGTCCACGAGGAGAAACAAGTGCCTTAAGTAAAGAGAATATTAAATATTTTTAAAACACAGTCCATTAATGTACTTATGTAATCCATAAATATTGTATTCTTAATTGCCAAAACTATTATTTCTTGCTAGATTATATTTTTTTCGGTGTCATGCTACTGGTAGTTGAGCACAACAAATAAAAGATTTTTGAGAAGTAAGCTTTGTTCAGGTGACCCAGAAGTGAAAGACTAATGTCCCTCTGTTAGTCTTCTAAACACCCATTCACCTGCCTGAGTGGTTTGTAATATCAAAATATTAATAGATGTGTGTATATGTATGTTTACTTTTCTCTCCCTGAACTTTTGTTTGTCTAAAGGTTATGACAAACATTTTGAGAGAAAACTGTTTTCATTTAACTTGAAGAAGAAAAAAAAGAAGCCCTGTCAACTCTAATGAAAGTTAGTTTACGTAAGCAGCATACAGCATACAAAAATAAAAAACTATCACATTCTGTGTAAAATCTTGATATTTTTCGAGAGCATTTTTATTATTATCCATATTCTAAGAAGATCAAAAATAAAATGATGCATTTTCTGGTCATGAAATAGCAGCTCTTACATAAACCACACTTGTAAAATATCTTCAAAAATGTCAACAATTACTGTTGCCCATTCTTCTTGCTCTCATTTTTACAAGGGTTTTAATTTAATGGCACATATGGTTATCTATGTTTACTTATGCATATATGTTCTTACTTTTAGTAAAAGATTGATTATAAGGGATGTTCTAGTAAATTATATATATATATATAACATATTTTTTATTTTAAAATTGTGGGGTACAGTTAAGGGTTAGGTATACAAATATGCATTGATGATAAGGGGTGTCTCCCCGTCCCCAGACAGATATTGACTACCGTTAATCCCACCTCCCTTCCTCTCCCTACCCCCCATAGTTTCCCGCCACTGTCAATCCTTTTCTTATAGTATTATGATAGATGTTCAAGGTTCACTGTATGAGCGAGAACATGTGACACTCAGATGCAAATTAAAACTACACTGAGATACCACCTAACTCTGGTCAGAATGGCAATTATCAATAACTCAAAAAATAACAGATGCTGGAGAGGATGTGGTGAAAAGGGGACACTCCTACACTGTTGGTGGGAGTGTAAACTAGTGCAACCTCTTTGGAAAGCAGTGTGGCGATTCCTAAAATCTCTAAATATTGACCTCCCATATGACCCCACAATCCCCCTACTGGGAATATACCCTGAAGAACTCAAATCACTCTGTGAAAAAGATACCTGCACACGAATGTTTATCGCAGCGTTGTTCACAATAGCAAGAACCTGGAAGCAACCATGCTGTCCATCAAAAGAGGACTGGATTAAAAAAATGTGGTACATATACACGATGGAATACTATGCAGCCATAAAAAAGAACAAAATTTTTAAAAAAATTTTAAAGATAAAAAAAATGACAAGTCCCACCCAAAGATTTTAGATTCTGTGTGTGGCAAAAATTATTAGTGAGAGTGGTCTTCTAATAATGAGGTGTCAATCAACTGAATTTAGAGACACATTGAAGAGCAGAATCAAGTTCTATTGTCTAATAAACAAATGTTAGCCCTTAAAAAATAAAGTTATTTATATATGTTGGGAAGACTGGCTGACCACATGCAGAAGATTAAAACAAGATCCCTACCTATCACCATTCACAAAATTAACTCTAAGCCGGGCTTGGTGGCTCAGCCTGTAATCCCAGCACTTTGGGAGGCTAAGGTGAGTGAACTGCCTGAGCCTGCGGGTTCGAGACCCGCCTGGACAACTTCATGAGACCTCGTCTCTACAATAAAAAAAGAATTAGCCGAATGTGGTAGTATTGGAAAGCGGAGGCAGAAGGATCGCCGGCACCCAGCAGGTCGAGGCTGCCGTGGCCGGAAGTGGCCACTGCACTCCAGTCAGAGACAGTGTGAGACTCCAACTCAAAAAAAAAAAAAAAAAATTAACTTTAAATGGATCAGAGACCTAAATGTAAAACCTCAAACCATAAGAACTTTAGAAAATGCAGGACATACCCTTATGGCAGTTGAAACTGGCACCCAATTCCTGAGCAAAACCCGAAATGCACAGGCCACAAGAGGTAAGATAGACAAGTGGGACCTCATTAAACTGACAAGCTTCTGCAAAGCCAAAGAAACCATCAAGAGAACAGGGAGACAGCCCACAGATTGGGGAAAAAATATTTGCCAACTCCACGTCTGACAAAGGCCTAACTTCTAGGATCTACAAGGAACTCAAACGTGCTGAAAAGAAAAAAACAAAAACCCCATTACAAAGTGGGCAAAAGATATTAAAAGACACTTCTCAAAAGAAGACATATGAGCAGCCAACGGATACATGAAAAAATGCTCAGCCTCACTAGTCATCAAGGAGATGCAAATTAAAACTACGCTGAGATACCACCCAACTCGTTAGAATGGCCATCATCAGTATCTCAAAAAATAACAGATGCTGGAGAGGATATGGTGAAAAGGGAACACTTCTACGCTGTTGGCGGGAGTGTAAACTAGTACAGCCTCTGTGGAAATCAGTGTGGCAATTCCTAAAAGTTCTAAAAATCGATCTTCCATATGATCTCACAATCCCCTTACTGGGAATATACCCAGAAGAACTCAAATCACTCTATGAAAAAGATACCTGCACACATGTTTATCGCAGCATTGTTCACAATAGCAAGATCATGGAACCACCCGTGCTGTCCATCAAAAGAGGACTGGATTTAAAAAATGTGGTACATATACACAATGGAATATTATGTAGCCATTAAAAAAAAAAATCATGAATTTCGCAGCAACCTGGATGGAATTAGAGTTTATAATACTGAGTGACCTTTCACAGAGACAAAGATCTGAGTATCACATGTTCTCACTCATAAGTGGACCTTGAACAACTACCATAATACTACAAGAGAAAGATTGACAGTGGTGGGAAACTACAGGGGTGGGGGGAGGGAGGGGCAGGGAGGTGGGAGTAACGGTAGTCAATATCTGTCTGGGGAAGGGGGGCCATAACTCATCAACAAGGGTACCTGCACAATGAATATTTGTATACCTAACCCTTAACTGTACTCCACAATTATAAAATAAAAAAAATATATATATAAAAATTAAAATAAATTAAGTTAAAAAAATAAAGTTATTTATAATTATAATTCTTAATGACTATAATATTCCCTCATGTGGCTATGCCACGATTTATTTATCTATTACCCTAAGGTAAGAAACTAAAGTGGTTTCTAATCTTTCTCAACTACAAATAATGTCACAATAAATACTGTTGCACATAAATCATTATTTCATATAGAATTACTAGATCTGTCACATATGAAATAAAAACAGTACACATTCCGTACTATTAACATGGCCATATGAACTTTTTTCACAAATGTCTTGAAATGTACATTAGGGGTAATTTTTTTTTTCTAGAACTACATATTTTAAACATATATAAAAGTAGAGCGTTTAATGAATTCCCATGTACCCATCACCCAGCTTAAATAATTTTCATTTAATAGCTATTCTCATTTCATCTCCACCCCAATCTATCTCTTCATCCCTAATTAACCTTGTTAATTTGATAGTTCAGAAAGTATATCTGATTGTTAAGTATTGCTATAATATTTTTTAAAACACATTTCTAAAGTTATAAACTTAATATCTGAATGACCCATATTTTCTGATTCTTCATAAGCAAATTTGGGTATTTTGCAAAATTAATTTCTTAATGTTTTAATTAAATGTGTCCTTTATTTAAAATTTAGCCAAATTAATTTTTTAATGTCTTAATTAAAAATATAATTCAAAAACACTAATACTTAGTCTCTGAAAGGTGACTTCAATGAACAAAGAAGAAACATGAACAGATCATAAATCATTAACCCTTACAAACAAGTCTTGCCATAAGTGGCTAGGAAATTCCAAAGTTTGGTCTGTATTTTGAAAGAGTTCCTTTGCTTATTTCTCCTAATTTTGAATAGCAAATTAGTCTATTGTTAAGAAAGATGTGCTCCTCATCAAAAAGGGTACCTGCATAATGAACATTTGTATACCTAACCCTGAATTGTACCCCACATCTTTAAAATAAAAAAAATTAAAAGAAAAAAAAAAAGTGTGCTAGAAGAAGAAATTAGACATACACAATCTCTTTTCCCCCTCTTTCTTGGGTGATGACCACTACACTGGAAGGCAGTTACCTGTAATACCCAGGCATCACAATATGGACACCAGCACTTGGTTGGCAGATAGCTGCAGCATCTTTATCATCCATTTTGCGCACAGAGTCAGTGAAAGGTCCCGTAGCATTGATAACACATTTGGCTCTCACATCAAACTCCTTCCCTGTGAAAGAAAGCAGCATCAATCACATACCCCATTTGTTTCTCTGTTCACTGATGCTGTGGATTATTAATTCATCTATTAACTTAACCTATGGTGAAGTATATTGCACACCACACTAACTGACATGAGCAGCCAGAGTTATTGAAGAGCCAAACAAAAGGCTTGCATCTGAGTAAATTTACCAAAAAACAAGTCCAAATTGAAGGAAAGAAAATCATTCCCCTTTTCAGTGTGGTTTTCAGTCTATTTTATAAGGTACCCAGCATCAAGGTGCCAAACATGAAGGAAGTGGAATGAGTAAATAAGCCACCTTCTCCTTAAAACTCAAATGCGTAAGCAGCGTTGCCGTGAGACAACACTTTTTGCAGAGCTTTTGTTCAAGAATCGATGCAACTTTGAAACTACCTACATGACCAAAGAACCAGGGCAAGAATGAAAATCTAAGTGAAGTTAAAGATGATTGACTTTAACGATGTATAAACGTACTGCCTGTGTCACCAAATGATACTTTGAAACTTGTTGCATTTATTTAATTTTATTAATCACATGTTTTTGTAAAGAAAATGAAATTCATTCATAGCTGCGGGAATTTTATGGGCACTTATTATCATTATTATAATTATAATACAAAGGGGAAAAATTGCCAAGGCCCATAAGAGAAATTTTCATGTTAAACTAGCCATTGTTGACAATGAGGAATATAATTAATATGACTCTGAAGTGTGGCCTAAATGAAAGAAAAGTGACAGAAAAATTATAATTCAGTCATTATATAAGTCAGGCAAGACACAAAGAAATACCTCCCTGCTCCCCAAGACTTGGCATACCTGTGAGGACATCCTTGCACCGTGCACCACTCACGCACACTTTCCCTGTCTGGGGGTCTGTCTTCTTGAGTAAGCTCACTACCTCCATGTAATTTGCTGTGGCAGCCCCATACCTGGCAGCAGTCAGAGCAATGGCAAGGTTCATCCGTGCATCGTTGTGCTGTCCTGCAGCAGAGAAAAGCACCAGAGGAGGGATGGGAGTCACCTCGAGCCACAGACTGGTGGTACAGAAGTGTGTCACAACAGATATGTCACATCTGTCCCTGTCACCCAGGATATACATGATGGCTGGGCAGCTCGACAAGGCACAATTTAAAAATACACGGTCACTCTCAGTCAGGCATCTACCTGCCATTTCGGCAAGTGCATTTGTGTTCCGCAAAAATGGTGACAAATATCCCTTTCCTACAGACTGACATCAATTATCTGAAAGTTAAAAAAGAAGTAATTATTCTCTCAGTGTTGGAACATATGTATATGTCAGACTTTTCCTAATACAGATAAATCGTAAGCAAGAAAGTGAAGCAATTCAAAACTTCAGAATATTTGACACCCCAACTGGTGTTGATGAACAATTTTTATGAGTATGTGCTCTATCTAATATTCAAAATCAAGATCTAAATCTTCCATAGAACATCTCTCAGTATTCTGCAAAAGAATTTTTCTTGGTCTGAATTTTGATTAGGGCTCCTTAAAATGCAACATTTTTTTTAATCACACATAAAAGGTAAGAAATTAAGTAGGGCAAAATTTAATTACTGAACAATTCCTACCTGTATTGTTAAAGATTTATGGCTGAAAAATCCTAGTTAAAGAAAACTAAGGGGGAGGAAAAGGGGGGAAAGATGATTAATCACTTTAAAATACTGGCATCACTAGAGACTTTTTCTATTTATTATTGCCAGTGGAGTTAACGCTGACCAGGAAGAATTACTCTACATTGCAGGGGCCAGGTTCTCTGTGCCCTGAATAATTAATTATCTGGGGCTAGATGTATTGAAGCAAGGTTCAAATTCCCACACATTGGGATCAGTTCTATCGAGATAAGACTGATAAAGGGATGAATTTGTAATGGATATTGTTGTTGATTTATGTTGCCAGCATACCAAACATTTAGTATAAATGGTTTATGTAAAGTTTCTTCCTTGTGATTCCATCTGTGCAGGGCTAGCAGTACTACACAAGTAATCTGTTCCAGCTAAAAGGGCAAAGTTATAAAGAGAGAATCAATGACTGAAGATTCTGTTGTCCCTCCTCTCCTCACACACATCTTATTCTAAAACCGCTGAACTAATACAATCAGCTAAGAACCTTTCCCCAAAAATTAAATGCATTATCAAGTGGAGAACATACATTAAACCTCAACATGCAAAATATGAAGTTATTTTATCCAAAAATGAATAGAATGAAAGGAGGACGAGAAAGAAAACGACAACAGCAGCGGTTGTGCTATAAGTGGAAAAAAATGGTAGCCATTCTATTGGTTTCAACTCAACATAACCCCACAGTTGACTAAAACAGCCAGTAGGTATGTTTAAAGTTAAGTTTAGGAAACCAACAGTTATTAATGTAGAGTTCCTTATTTAAAATTGGAATACACTCCCAAAGTTAAGTACATCAAAACAGTCCAAAGAAACCAAATACAATTTTCATTGTAGATATTCTACTTAAACGAAGAGATAACACAGCACCTACCCCATTCAATCTTTCTGGAAGATTTATATTTATAACAAGAAAACACCCTACCCAACAGAGGTAAGGATTTGGCAGTATGAGAAATCCAAGTCATGCTTGCTCTCATTATAGGTATAAAGAAACTCCCCCATTCAGGTGTCTTGAAGTCTCTGGAAAGTCATGTGTAAATGAACTGTTTTAAATCCTAAAGTCACTATTGAAAGGAATCAGGCAGAAATTCCATTTATTGATTGATAGATTCCTTTGGAAAGTGGTATATCTATTACACAATCATCTGACTGTAAAGTGACTTTTAAAAGACAACATTTTCTTTTAATAATTTTTAAACTATAAAGTCTCTTTGAAGTAGTATAGGTATAGTTCATCAAGCTCTATTGTTTCCATATTAAGAAATGCTTCCCTAATTAGTTTTTAAATCCCAACACTATTACAAGTAAACAAGGTCAACCTCAATTAAAAATGTGAAGTAGAAACAAGTTCCTTTGGTCTTTGCTTTTCCACATCCACCTCTAGTACCTAGTAGCATCTGCCTTGGCTTGATTCGGGGATGTCACTTACAAAGGCCCTTTATGATAGCATCCTCGTCTACCATGATCTTCTAATCCCAGTACCATATGATCTAGCATTGCAAATCAATTGTAGCTCCCTGAACATCCAGGTCATTTCTCACCTTCTTGCCTTTACCCACACTTATTCTTCTGGCTGTATACTGTTCTGGAAATCCTCTGTTAATCTCTCATAATCTGGTTCAAATATCTCCCCAGAAAGTCTCCCCTTATCTGCGTCCCTCTAGGGCAAAATTGTTCACTCCTTTCTCTGAGTCAATATTATATCTTGTACACATCTTTTTTATAGTTTTCCTGATACTACAGTTATCCATATATCCATCTACTTACAAGAATAGGGAACCTTTGTTATGTATCCGGCACTGTGACAGGGAACACAATGGAGGGAAAAATACAAGGTGATCTCTACCCTTGTGAAACTTACATCCCACTGTAGTTACCATATGATTTCCATGGCTCAGGGGATGGCAAGAAGTCATATTTCTTCATCATTTTTTTTTCTTGTTAGTACCAGGTACAGAATAGATATCTAATAAATGTTGAGTTTAGCGAAATTCTATTCAATGTGCTAAACAAACAGGTATTGAAAGTCTTACATCTGACTATGTAATGAAATATTTTTGGGAGACCGAGGCAAGAGGATTGCCTGAGTCCAGGGGTTCGAGTCCAGTTGCCTGGGCAACTCGGTGAGGCCTCGTCTCTACAATAAATCAAAAAATTTAACCGGGCATGGTGGCAAATGCCTGTAATTCCAGCTACTTGGAAGGTTGAGGTGGAAGTGTCGCCGGAGCCCAGCAGGTCGAGGCTGTAGTGGCCGTGAACATGCCACTGTACTCCAGCCTGGGTGACAGAGTGAGACTCCAACTCAAAAAAACAAAAAAACAAAAAAAAGAAAGAAAGAAATATTTTTTCTCTTGTTAAAGAAATTTCAGAAATCAGAAAGTTGATGGCAAGAAATCTGAGGAGGACCGAAAAGTATAAAATCTGAATTTAACTCCAGACTAGGCCTTATAATCATGTCGAATAAATATAAGGAATAAAGCAGAAACGGTTATAAATGGTTCACTCAGGACTTATCCCAAAAGTTGCCACTTGCTTTACAAGGACATGCAAGCACAGCTAATATTAGCTCCTAAAAACTGAGGAACAAGTAATTTGACCTGCCCCTGGGTGGGGTTCACACCTCCACTCAGCAACCCTCCTCTTTCCAGACATTCAGCTTAATCCATTTACCTCCTGGAATGCAGCGTGAACCTCATTCTCCTTCTCCTCTCCTACCCACACTAAATTTACCCTTTACCCTGAGATACCCAGATGCTCGCACTGTATGCTTCCTGGGATATAAGTGATATATTTTCATTATTCTTAACTAAATTTCCCCAACCCTTTTTTCTGACATTTTGAAAGGTATCTCTGTGCCTCCTGTAATTCTAATTTTGGAGAAAAAAGTTTTTGACAACACTGCATGTCATTGGAATGTGATACAATACTCACAAACCCCCACCCAATTGATCTGCTTATTAAGTTTAGATTTTCAAATCCGTTTCCTTAGAGCCAGGCAACATTATACTGTTTTTTACTGATCAGTGAATAGCTTTACATTGGCACTTACACAAGGACCCAGACGGGGACTGTGAAAATCTGTTTCCTACTCTGTTCTCTTTTGCACTTGAAATCTTACATATGTGCACATACTGAGCTTACAACTCACAGGAGAGGAAGCGCACATAAGAGGTGGAACTATAACTGTTTTTCCTTGTTTAGAGAAACAAAATATAAAATCTACCCACCAAAAAGAATGAAGGTTAGTGGTAGTAGAGATTTTGTCTTACTCCTCAATGGTCTTACACACAGGACAGTGAGATATCTTAAGTGAAAACTGCATGACCACACATATTGTAGAATGTAACCATCTAAAAGGTAGACCTCAAATATAAATACGTAGGAGACACAGCAATATTGCTCTCCACAGAGTCAAAGTTTGGCAACTAAGATCATACACAAAATAGCTGAGAGAAGAGAAATAATCATGGAATGTGTAAAGGGTATAAAGAATGAGTAAACATGAAAAGAACTCAGGTAATAAATCACCTGGCATTTTTCTGTTCCTTCAGGTCTAAAATTCTGTGATGCTCTGAAAGTCTACATACAATCTTCCTTTTAATTCAGCATACTTCTAAATGACCCTTTACTGTGCACAGCCCTATCTTTCTGATATCTACCTGCCAGTATGAGAAAGTCTAATTGCTAGAATGAATGGTTCTTAATTAAAATAACACCTATTCATAACTTCATCATCAATAAAAATTGTCACTGTTGAAATGTTGAGAATATTTCCTTCCATCTCCCTGTGCTCTAACCTGAGTCTTATACAATCACTTTGATTTTGACTACTTCTAGCTAGGGGGAAAATAATGCTTGAATGAAAGAACACCTCCCTAAAGCTTTCATCTCATTTCTAACAAAATCCACACCGCAAGCTTCATTGTAGCAGACTGACAGTGTCACAGTGACCTCTCAGGCAGCTAGCTTCTCCTTCAAGTTCTGGCAAAGCTTATTCAAAGGCTAACCTATCAAACTCAAGCTGATTTCATATAACCATGATATTTAAAATTTCCCTGTTTGATAGGAAGAGCGAAGGTAAAAGCAGAGCAAAATAGGTGTCTGTACATGCACACATAAGGGGATCATTAAATCCTGCTCTAAGGACATATGATGTGAAAGCTCAAAAAGGAAAAGTCAGAACGAGATACTCTTCATGGTGAATTGTGACAACAATGCAACTTTAAAAGTAAATCATTTATAAAAGTGTTTATCTGTGTGAGGAGTGGCGGGCTCCAGGGAGGCACATGGAGAGGCGTAGGGAGAATGTACATTAAAAGAAATGGTGGAGGATGGTTCTGGGCTAGGAATGATGGGGTTGCAACTTTTGGGTGTGTTACTAACAGGATTAGAGGAAATGTGGGTGATGCACTGTAATCTCTAGGCTTCAGTGTCCTATAAAAGGACAGGAACTGAGTATCTCTAAAATTATACAGTGTATAATGGCTAATCTTTAATAGTTACCTATCCCTTTCAAGATTTCATTTCAACTTTTTCTCCATTTCTGGTTTCTCTGACTTTGCTCCCAGCATGTCTAAAACAGAAAGGACATTAATAAAGTCCAAAAGATAGATGCTTCATGAAGGAAATCAGGGGAAAAAAAAGAGAAATCATACTCTTCCATTAGAACTAAAAATATGTATAATTAAATTTTTATTTGATTAGGTAGTTTTTGTTTTTTTATTTTGTTTTGTTTTGTTTTTTAGAGTCAGGGTCTCTCTTTGTCCCATAGGCTGAAGTGTATCTGTGCAATCATAGATCATAGCTCACTGCAACCTTGAGTTCCTGGGCTCAAGTTATCCCCCTGCCTCAGCCTCCCAAAGCTCTAAGATTACAGGTGTGAGCCACTGCACATGGCCAGGATTTGATTTAGCTTGTATGGGCTAAGTAGTATACTGAAAAAATCACCTTAATCCTTCATGTCTCTCTGTAATCAAGTCTTTTTTTTTTTTTTTAATTATTATTATTTTTTTTATTGTGATATTGAGGGGTACATTTAAGGGTTAGGTACACAAATATGTCTCGTTCAGGCACCCTTGTTTGTAAGAAGTGTCCTCCCATCCCCAGACAGGTATTTACTACCATGAGTTCTCAAAGTGTCCTCTCCCACTCTCTCTGGACACAACCATGTGTAAT
>CAUYQG010110325.1:0-17572 GCA_963574415.1 Tarsius wallacei | reverse complement strand
CCGCCCGCCAGGAGGAGCTTGGCGTGCGGCTTGCCGACCCCGCCGCCCGCGCCGCCCGCCGCCTGGGAGCCGCAGCTCTTCGTCGGCGCGGGCTTGGCGCCGGCGCCGCCGCCGCTCGCGCCGCCGCCGCCCCCCGCGCCGCCGCTGCCGCCGCCGCCGCCCCCGTGGCCGCCCCCGCCGCTGCCACCGACCTTGTCCGCCTTCTCCCCCGGCTTGGCGGCGGCGGCGGCCGAGGAGCCTGCGCTGGCGTTGCCCGACTTCACCTTCTTCCTGGGCCGGTACTTGTAGTCGGGGTAGTCAGCCATGTGCTTGAGGCGCAGCCGCTCCGCCTCCCGAATGAAAGGGATCTTGTCGCTGTCTTTGAGCAGCTTCCAGCGTTTGCCCAGCCGCTTGGAGATCTCGGCGTTGTGCATGTCGGGCGACTGCTCCATGATCTTGCGCCGCTCGATCTGCGACCACACCATGAAGGCGTTCATGGGCCGCTTGATGTGCCCGCTCGGCGTCTTGCACCAGCTCGGGTCGTCGGCCTTGCCGCCCGTGGAGGCGGTGGAGCCGGGCGTGGGGGAGGAGGCGATGCCCAGCTCCAGGCCGGCGCCCGAGTCCGAGCTCTCGCCGGCCAGCAGCGCTTCCGTGTTCTCGGCGTTGTTGGTTTGCTGCACCATGGCCCCGGCTCGGCGGGCGCCCACGCGCGCTCACACCCTCGCGGTGGCCGCGGCGCGATCGCCGGGCCCTCCCGGCTCCCCGGGCCGAGCGCACGCCGAGCGGGAGGACGCGCGCGGCGGCCGAGCCGGCCCCTCAGCTCCCCGCAGGGGCGGAGGCGGGCGGAGAGAGAAAAGTGCCCCAAAGATGCGGGGAGGAGTGCTGCGCCTCTCGCAGAGGAGTTATAGTTCCCAGGCTGGAGCGTCTCCTTCGCCCTCTCCCTCGCTCGCTCACCGCGCGGCAGTTTGCTCTGTCTCGGCTCTGAGTCTGGAGACCGGGCTAACGTGGAGAGGAGTTTCTTGAATGCTGGTTGCTGGAGCTTCCACTGCAAGTTTCTTGCGGCCTCCCAGGCAAGTCTTTCCCCCCCCCCGAAGCAGTTGATTCCAGTTCACGAGCGCTCTCGGTAGCTCAGGAAAGCGACATAGTCTCTATCACTTAGTCCCTTTCCTACAATGCAAAGCAAAAAAGACTCTGGCTCCAGGACTCTCTGTGGGCGGAATCGGCACTAAGGAGTTTGTGCAATTATTTTGTTGCAAGGTAGGAAGCCAAAAAGCCTGCATGCAACAGACTGGCATGAATAAATGTATGTTTCCCCTCCCTTCTGCAAGAAGGGAGCTGGTAACGGCAGAGTTTCTCCGATGCAGACTCTTAAAGAGCGTGCAAGAACTAGAGACCCGGGAGCGAAACAGGCCTCTTCCCCTCACACAGTTTCTCTTGCTGCAGCTTAGAGCAGACCCCAATTCCGCCTCGCGCCTCTTTATCCTTTCACAGTCCTGGCCGCAGCCAATCATCTGCTGTAACCAACGCTTCCTCATGCCAAGCCCCTCCCCCGGGCTTCCCATTGGCTTGGAACCCGATGCAATAATAATCTCCGCGTGCAATGAGAAGCTCCAAATCTGACCTCATTCCAATTTACAGAGCAAACTTTTTAAAAGGGCTAGAAGTACAGCTGAGATTTCTGCTGCCTCTTTTTTCCTTTCGCTGTGCGTGTGCGCGCGCGTGCGTGTGTGTGAGTGTGTGTGGTGTGTGAAGAGGATGTTAATGCATGAAATTATTAAGGGGAGAGACGGAAATGTATTCTAACCATTATGTTAGATAACAAGGAGCTTGGAAGGAGGGTGAAATACTGTAAATGGAAGCTTTCTGCTTAAAAGCCAAGTGCTTATTTTTATTAGTTCTTTTCAGCATTGGAATAAAGAATCAGCCTCCAGTGCAAAATCTGTTCCTCGGCTCCTTCTTTAAAGCTAAAGATGTTAAAAGGGGGGAGGGAAAGGCCCAACAATACATCAATGGATATTGAAAACCATTAAGAAAGTGGTACCTAGACACCTGTCATCACAATTATTTTAACAACTCTAGGTACAGCACAGATGTTGATGTATTGTGTAAATCCCTTAAGAATAGTTTCTGTGCTGTTTGTGAAAAGCAGAAGAGGACTTTTTTTTTGCCAAAATTGCTTACTCTTTTAACCAAACAAGGGTCAACTGTGGTTATTTAATGATTTAAATTCTCCTATAAATCTTGGATAGCCCAAGCAGAGGAGCTTTCCCTTGACACACATCAGGCAGGACTCCATAATTACCTTACTAGGTGAATTTCCAGAGTTTTGTATAGGATGGAAATGGTGAGTAAAGGATGGAAATCCATTCTGCTTTCCCATTATTTGTTTTCCACGTTTTCAAAATTAAAGATTGTTTCACTCTCTCTCTCTCTCCTCCTCCCAAAGCCATATTCTTCCTTTTCTTTTTATATATTTCCTCCTATATATTGGGTACTTGACTGGAATGGAAATAAAAGACCAAGGCAAAGAGAAACTGTAGAAGGAGGTGAGAACTGATAGCAGAAAAGACTAGAGCCTCTGGATTCATATTAGACCTGGCTGCTAATTTTTCTTACTAGTTTTGTAAACTTGAGGAGGCGGCCAAGTCTTAGTTTTCCTCATATATGATGTGGGAACACTGGGAGCTACTTTATAGAGGATTGTTGTGGGGGTACAATGAGCTCGTGACCATAAAGCACCTGATGTTATTGTAAGCCCTCAGCCAATCCTAATACCTTTCCTTCTAATTCAGATGCCAGAGACACTCCTAGTAAAAGCTGAGTGTCGTTCAAGAGACTAAAACTGAGGATGGCCACTGATGTGAAGAAAAATCATAGATCATTAATGTTACTCATTCAAGGACAATAGTGCCAACCCTGTCATTCCAATGATTTTAAAAGAAAGTAACTTCATGCAGAATACAGAATGTGGCTGGGAAAGGATGCCTGGGTGTTCAGAATACAAGTTAATTTTGCCAGAAAATTTACTTCTTTCCCAAGGTCTGAAAATTAGAATTTTAGTAAACATTGGCTTTCCCTAGCACTATGATAGTAAACTGATTTTCATCAGGCTTACCATAGATAGTTAGGTAAGGAGAATCCAACATAATTAAGTCAACTTTCGATTCAGATCAAACTAGTACTGGATAGCAGAGTTCTATTTGTCTTTTCAAACTTTTAAAGTATGTAGGCTGGCAAGAGGCCCGGGTTGTCAGGTTTAGAATTTTACTGGAAAGAACACCCTATAGAGACATCTGACTGAATCTCTAAGGGTCAACCACAAGCAAGAATGTTTTTGTGGGCTAAAGCAAATAATTTTCGATCATTAGCTACTCAAGTTATATGCTTTTTTTTTTAAGAAGGGGAAACAAATTCTTTAAAAAAAAAACCCAAAATAAAAACACTCAACCACCTTTTCTGCATAACAATGCTGATAATGTGATACATTTCATCTTCTCTGGTATCCATAGAAACACACCCCTAAATGTAACCAATCTGACCAAAATGTATTTTAAGAGGGCTACTATCTATAAAAGCATTATTTTCGCTAGGATTAAAAAAAGAGAATAAATATATTTAGTTGGAGATTTGTACTAAATAATAATTTGAGAGCCTAACTAGTTTGATAATTCAGTCAAGGTGAGTATCAATATTATTGATTATGTTTCTAAAGTCATTTATACTTTCACCATCAAATATGATGAAGGAAAAGTGGAAGTTAATCAAAGCAGTCACAGTAATTATGTTTCTGCTTAAAGCACACACGTTTTTTAAAAGGTATACTAAAAAATAGCCCCTGGCCTCATTTTTTTGTTAGATGTATTTTCTGTATTTTAACAAATCCAACAAATTTGAAGACACACCATTATATTACAGCCACCAAGGAAGAAAAACTGTCAATGCAACTTATCCCCCTAGTTGTAACACTCTATTTCAGGAGTGTTGAAATGAAAAGTTCCTCTTACAATTTATGAGATATGGTGTTGGTAACTTCCATTGATTTTATAAGATGATTGTTACGTATCTAATATATATCTAATATATGTATTATAAGCGTTTAGACTTATGTGTCTTATGTGTTAGTAGTTCTCTTAGAATGTAAGAAAATATGTGACAAACGGTTTTTAATTAAAGTCATCCTTCTAACCAACTTGGTAAGTGTGTGTACACTGGAATGTATTGGGCCTCCAAATATCAAATAATGAGAAAAGTTTTCTGTGTCCTAATTAACTAACTTCATATGCTTTGTAATCGGTTCTCCATTCCTGACGTTTTTTCCCAAATGCCAGATATTTGGTGGCCCCTACTAAATCAGTACTCAGTGTTCCCTCTGCTGGCTTTGCAGTACATGAAGAATTCTTAATGCTACTTTTTTAGCTGTATTAACAGAAAGCCAAGACAATTTTGCAAAAAAAAAAAAAAAATCTGAGACTAATAAGCTAATTATCTTCACTGGCAATTATGTTAGACATTTTGAATGAAGGCAAATATTGTATGTATTTTATTCCATTAAATAATGGAATTCCATTTGTGATGTAAGTGTAATATCTGCTAATGCATTTCTTTTCTTCTGCTCTCACACACCTGCACAACATAAAATCTCACATCCATAAAATGGTATGGGGTATAGATGGAAATAAGATTCTATCCCACTGCTTAATATATTCCTATAGGATAAGTGAGGAGGGGGGGGGAGCAGATGGAAATTAGTTTCACAAATCTCCTGGATTTGCACTGAATTGTAAGAGTGTGGTTTTGCTTTGGGTATAGAAACTATGATTGTAGTTGCTGGTCTGACCTGACAAATATTCAGTTCAAATAAGACAAAGTGGGGGAAAAGTCCTGTGTTGTTACTTTAGCTGACAGGGAAGAAGCCCTGGGAAAATCTGATGTCATTAGCCTTGGTCAACTGAAAGGCTCCAGGCTTTTGGGTTCCACACTTTATGGAAAAGGATCCTCTATCCGAGGATGATTTTCCTTCTCAATTAAGTAGACAGACATAACTTGCACTTCATTCTTTTGGGCTGATGAAATTGTACTGTAACTGGACTTGGGGTGAGGTGGGGTGGGGTGTTGTATTGAAAATAACATACGGAAATAATTCTTATTTGCAAAATATCAAAACAGGATTCTGGGGTAAGTGAATTCTAGTATTCAGTTTTACTCTTAGAATGAGCTAAGAGAGTCAGAAACCTGCATTGTAACAATTTTTAGCATATTTTCATAACCAGCGACTTGCACAAAGTAGGCTCAGGTAAGTTCTTCATACATACCATTGCCAAGTCATCATTCCTTTCCCCCCGATTTTCTCATGAGAGAAAGTAGAAAACGCGTGTTTGCATGGGCCACGCAGACTGGAAGCGTGAACAGGGGCTTGGGTTCCATTTCCCAAGGCAGAGAGCCTAGGTTTGCTCTGCACCCACGAAGAGCCTGGGTTTGCCGTCTCCGAATCTGGGGAGGAGCAGCCGCCAGATGGCAGCGCTGAGCCTCCCAGCGCCCGCGAGGAGACGTGGGAAAACGTGGAGACGGTCCGACTTCTTTCTTCTCCCCGTTCCTCCTCTCCTGATCCCTATCGCCCCCACCACTTCACCTTCTTTAGGAGGTTTAAACGACCAGCTGGTCATAGCGTGTTCCAGTGCATGCTGACCCCCTCCCCCAAATCAAAGTTTAGGGCAAGCAACCGCCACCTCCTTTTCACTTGTCAGGAGCTCCCCGTGACTGGGGACGCCAAGACTGGGCTCTGGTGTGGATCTAGTCCCCGAACTCGCGATATGATCAATTTCCGTGTCTAGCTCTTGTAGCGAAAACCAGTTCGAATGCAATTTCTCCGCCGGCTGCTCTCCGGCTTCGGAGAACCCGCGCTGGCGCAAATTCCTTAAGGACCAGCAAAAGCCACCCCCTCTTCCCTCACCCCTTCCCTCCTCCCCAAGATGGTTTCCCCGGGCCAGGACGCGCCGCCGAGTGCAGCGCCTGGGTCTCGCTGGCACAGCGCTCGCCCTGCCCGGAGCGCGCGGAGGATTAATGGTGCTCAGCCCGGTTCCGCCGCGGCGGCTGAGCCTCGCCTTTCGATTACAGTTACAGGAGGAAATAAATTGGAAACGACTCAGGCTGTGCTTTTTGGAGGAAAGTCTTTCCTACTGTAAACATGTTTCAGGCGATCCTGTCAGCAGCATTTTAACACCCGTCTTCCGTTTAGGGTTTACGACCATGGAAGGCGCTGAAGACACACACACACACACACACACACACACACACACACACACACACGAAGACGCCCCCACGCCCTCGCCGATCTCAGCCCTCCTTTGAAGTTGCAGCGGGCCGCGACTAGCCCGGGGTCGCTTCCCGGCGCCGGGCTCCTCCATAGCCCCCACCCCCAGGGCCAGCTTGGCCCCTGGCGATGGTGCCCAGTTCCGTCATTGACCGGACCCGACAGCCACTTGGCCCCCTGCTCTGCCGGGTGCCCAGCACCCTTCGCTCTGGACGACTACAAGCTCTCTGGGAGCCTAGCTTGGACCGCACGGTGCGCGCTGTGCGTCTGGGACCCAAGCTACGCTGGCACGCGACCTTCGTACACCGACTGGACACCCTCCTCTCCCCATCCCTGGGGCCCGCAGGCTGAGGCTCCACGGAGCGCGCAGTTGCTTGGTCTCTTTCAGGAGGGCAGAGCGGGGTGTGTGCGCGGCGCGCGGGGGAGGAAAAGGGCTTAGAGTTAGGGGAAGTCGACAATTGGTTGCACCCGAATCCACGAGCGTCCCTTCCCCGGGGACCTCGGAGGGGCATGCGTGCATCGGTGCCCTCCCTGGCCCTCGCTCGCGCGGGAAAGGCTGGAGAGTGAGGAGTGGGGGCCGCAGAGTCAACCGGCGCCACGGAGGCGCCCAGGGTGTCAGGCGCCCTTGCCAAAGGGCGCGCCCGACGCTCCGGGTGACTCGGCCCCTTGCACCTGCTGGAGGCGGATTCAGGTCTGAAGGGAGCATATGGCAGGTAGATAACAGAGGGAGGCTGAGTCTTGGGCGCAGTTATGTGGAAGCCGAGATCCGCGGAAGGGCTCGACTTGCTTTGTTCCCCTCGGATTCACTGGGCTCTCTGCCTTTCCAAAAGCAATCGCGGCAGTCAGGCCCCGGTGCAGGCGTCTCGACGAGGACGCCTACCGGATCCGGGGCGCCCCGAAAGCATCCCAGTGGCCCCAGCACTCCGTGGGGGTAGGGCACGCCCCGCGGGTTCCCCACTCCCAGCCCCACTGCCAAGTAGAAGCAATTACAGTTGGAGCCCCGCGGGGGAAAGCGGCCGATGTCGCTTGTGGACAAATGCCGGCCAAGAGCAGCCCTAAGCCGACGCCAACAAGCCGGTTGACCTGCCATTGGAGGTTGCGCGCGGGCGGGCTGGGGCGGGCGCGTCGGCCGGGGAGGGAAACCCGCTGGGGAGGGGGCAGAAGCAAGCGAAGCAAGATGTCAGATAAGAGGAAGAGGGGAGGGGAAGAAAGAAAGGCGCTTGATTGCAGAGAGGGGAAGTGGGAAGGCACGGAGACCGCACTGGCTGCCAAGTGACGCGGGTCAGAGGAGGAGAGAGGCGTGCGCGCGGCGGGCTGGGCGTAGGACGCGCGGGCCCCGCCAGGCAAGCGATCTCCCTGCTCCCAGTCCTTTCCCTCCCCTGCTCCCGCCGGAGCTTGGCATCACACGTGGCGCAGACTGCGGTGGGTCGCTCGCAGGGACGCGAGGGGTGGGGAGGAGCGGGGACCAAAGAACCCGGTGTCCCCACCCTGCCGGGAGTGCTGCACACCTGGCTCTCGGGACTCGCCATCTGCTGCGAGCTACCGCCTCTCGGGCCAGGGGTGTGGGCCTGCGAGAGATAAGCGTGCTGCGTGGGAGTGGGTGTCTTGCCGTCAACCGCCGCAGTGAACTCAGTCAACGGCGTTTACGGTGCTCCTACTGTGTGCCGAGCGCAGGCTCGGTCACCTCCAGCTGCTGGGCTCAGGAACTGCATCATCTGTTCAGTTATCCTGCAGGCTAGAAAACAGTTCTGTGTATTTTGCTGTAAAATACGTTCAAACTTCGAATAGTAGTGCATAAGCGAATTCACCATGCGGAGGAAGGTGATGAGAGTGTTTGGAAGTCTGGAGAAATGATGGGTCTGACAGGATTAGGTGCGGAGGTTTTGTGATCCCCCCCCCCCCCCCACTGCTTCCTGAAGCATGGAACTCCACCATTCTTCCTGTCCCACGCTCTCACAACACAAAGATCAAAATTAAAAATAAGAGCCGGGCGCGGTGACTCATGCCTGTAATCTCAGCAATTTGGGCGGCCGAGACGGAAGGATTGCTTGAGCCTAGGAGTTCGAGACCAGCCTGGACAACATAGTGAGACCAGTCTCTACAAGCAAAAAAAAAAAAAAAGAAAGAAAGAAAGAAAGAAAAGAAACAAAACTAGCCAGGCTAGTGGCGCGCCTGTAGTCCGAGCTACTTGGAAGGCTGAAGCAAAAGTATCACCAGAATCCCGGAGGTCAAGGCCGCAGTGAGCTGTGACAGTGCCATTGCATTTCAGCCTGGTTGAGATAGTGAGACCCCGGTTCTAAAATAAAATAAAAACAAGGTAAAAAATGATTTGGTGACACTATGTCTACCTATCAGACAGTTGCCCTGTCTGAAAGCTGGTTGTTATGATGCACAAAGTTGACTTATTAATTGTAAGGTAACTTTACTAACCTGAAAATGGGCGGATTATATAACCTACCATGCATGCTGTTTTTAAAAAGTCAATACAATGCTCAAACTACAATATAAAGGAGAACTGCAAGGTGTGTAATTTATAATGAAACAACATACATTTTAAATGTGCATGGTAGGGATATATTTCACTGGAATATCCAAAATTTTTAAATTTTCCTTGAGGAGTATTTCTGCCCGGATATGAATTATGCATTATGAGTGCCAGGCAAGTACTAAATAGTGGAGATGCTATTGATATTTTGAATTCTTACATTTGCATTGGATGTGGTAGATTCTTGTAATAGATCAGCCTCCTGGTAGCCGTGTCTTCCTGTGGACCTTTTCATCACTGACTCTGGATTTGGTCACGAACTTGCTTCTGGAAATGGGGCGTTAGCAAGCATGAGACAAACAAGCTCAACAAGTTTGTCCATTGAAGCGATGAGACCCTTATGTTGTAATGAAGCTAGTCTGACCTATTGGAGGGAAAACCAAGGCATCCTGCTGACGCCAGCATTCCAGGCAGGTGACTGAGGCCATCTTGGACCCTCCAGTTTTGATTAGGTTGTCAGATGACTGCAGCCACATGCATGATCTCAGATGAGTGCAGCAGAAGAATCACTCAGATTAACAACCCACAGAATTATGAGAATGAATACACTGTCTCAAATCACTATGGTTTGTTATACAGTAATAGAGGACAGAGTAGTGTTAATGACAGTATCATGTGATAGATGCCATGCAAGAGGGTAACATTTTCTTAATGACTCCAGGTCTCGATTAAGAAATCAGTCAATATATTTATTAATGCCCACAATGGATATAGGATTTAGATAAAATTAAATTACCCCAGACATCTTATCTACCCTAGTTGCAAGTTGTACTCCTTTGCCATTTCCCTGTATTTCCCTAAAATTCTTTCTCAGGAAAAGAAGCTTGCTGTTCACCAGTGTTTTTCATCTCTGTCACTCCTTCTGCTATCTGTAGCCTTTCCGCCTTTCCTGGCTAGCTCTTTTTTTCTTTTCTTTTCTTTTCTTTTTTGGTGTCAGGGTCTCACTCTGTCACCGGGCTGGAGTGCAGTGGCACACTCACAGCCATTACAGCCTCGACCTGCTGGGCTCAGGCAATCATTCCGATGCAGCTTTCCTAGTAGCTGGAACTACAGGTGTGAACCATCACACCCAGCTAATTTTTTGATTTATATAGAAATGAGGTCTCGCCAAGTTGCCCAGGCTGGTCTCAAACCCTGGGTTCAGGCAATCCTCTTGCATCATCAGCCTCCCAAAGTGCTGGGATTACAAGTATAAGCCCACCTGGCTCTTTTTGCTCCACCTTTTTTCCTTTTCTTTTTCCTTCTTCCTGGTCTCATTTCTTTCCATTTTCTGCTATTGCTTCAACATTTATTTACTTACGGCTAGTAAGCAGATTAACCACATTAAGCCTTCAGTGGTTTGCTTCTTTAGCTTATCTTGGCTTTTTTGGCCATGCTTCTGCTTGTAAATTTCTTGCAATCCATTGTAAGGAGTAGGATAAGTATCAGCCCTCTGGACCCTGGAGAAGTGTGGGGCTCCCATACAGGGCATAACTCTAATGCCATGGGATGGTATATTAGATTTCTCCAGGGAAACAGAATCAATTATACATATATATCTAAATAACATTTATATATAAAATATATAAATATTTATATATATGAAGTAAATATATAAATATAAAAGAAGGAATTGGCTCACATGATTATAGAAACTCAGCAGTCCCAAGATATGTAATTGGCAAGCTAGAGACACAGGAGAGCTAGCTGATGGTGTCATTGCAGTTCAAAGGCAGGAAAAAAACCAATGTCCCAGTTCAAAAGTAGTTAGGCAGGAGAAATTCTCTCTCACTTAAGAGGAGGCCAGCCTTTTTATTCAATTTAGGACTTCAACCAGTAGGATGAGGCCTACCTACATTAGGGAGGACAATCTGCTTTACTCAATCTATCGATTTAAATACTGAACTCATCTTAAAACACCCTAACAGAAACATCCAGAATGTTTGAACAAGTATCTGGGCATCTTGTGGCCCAGTCCAGTTGACACATAAAATTAACTAGCTCAAGCGAGGCATGGTGGTTCATGCCTGTAATCCCAGCATTTTGGAAGCCCAAGGTGGGAGAACTGTTTGAGCCCAGGAATTCAAGATCAGCCTGGGCAGCATAGTGAGAACTCATCTCTACAAAAAAATCAAAAAATTAGCCAGGCATGGTAGCATGTGCCTGTAGTCCCAGCTCCTTGGGAGGCTGAGGCAGAAGGATGTCTGAACCCAGGAGGTCAAGGCTGTGGTGAGCTGTGATAGTGCCACTGCACTCCACACTTCACTCCAGCCTGGGTGACAGAGTGAAAAAATTAACCAAAAACAAAAAAATTAACCAGCCCAGTCCATCTTAGAGAAATTCTCTTACTGAAGGATAGCCTTTATGCATAATTTGTGTAAACAGCCACCCAGAAAAAGTATTTTGATGGAAAATGGGGCAATCTTAAATTATACCCTCTGATATCTTACCCCTCCAGCCAATAAATAACAACAAAGCCTCAATAATTAGAATTCCTCCCTTTAGATTATAATACATATATTGTATAATTAAGATTCATATTATTCAATAAAGTATTCAGTCGAGGTACTATGATAGCCTACAGTATAGCTTGCAGTAGGTTCAAGTAGGTTTTAATATGGGTGAAAGAGACCAGAGAGGAAGAGAAAGAAAAGGAGATCACTTTGAGAAGGATTGGTTTTAGTGTCGTATTCTCAGCGAAAGAGTATGGTATGATAGATAAGAAAAGGAAGACAGAGGTTAAATTCATATATAGCTTTAATTTCTTGAGACTGGAAAGTCCCTTATGTTAATATGCAAGATAGTATCACTGAAATTACTTGAATTTAAGGTATGATATAGCTTAGCTCAGAATAGATACACCTTTTCTTTTCATGTATATGCCTCAAGGGTACAGTGAAAAAGAAAAACAAAAAGGATTCTAAGGAAACACCATATCATATAATTGAAATATATTATTTGCTAACCTTTTTTTAGTAGTAATTTTATTATGATAATCACTGCTGGTTATATCTAGTAGTCCAAACAAGTTTCTAGATTTTGGGGATTTGAAGTTTTTTAAGAAAAAATAATTGTAATCAGAGAAAACATCTGTGTGAGTTTAGTTATTTCTTACTGTATTTGCGTGGATAGGATGGAGCATGCTGTGATGTAGACATGTCCTGAAAACTCAGTGACTCAACAATTAAAATTATTTCTTACTGACAGAGTCTGCTGCGGGCACAGCAACTCTCCAAAGTGACTCCTTTTTCCAGTGGCTCAGAAACCAGGCTGAATGGCTCCATATCTAAACACGTGACCTCCCTTATTGCCATGAAAGAGAGAATGTAGAGAATATCACTCATTCTTAAATGTCTCTTCCTGGAAATGGCACATATTATTTGTGCTCATAGCCCATTGGACATAACTAGGCTCATAATCCTCCTTAAAGGCTTGAAAATATGCCCCTCCCCCATGTATCCTATAATAGGGAAGAGGAAAATGGCTGTGGGTGAGTACTAGAAGTCCATTCCACATTATCTATGGAACTGACATATCTCATCTAAATTTGCTATAAAGTGAAGTTATTTTAAGTAAATACTATTGTCCTTTTAGCTACAATGAGAAAATCAAATTATGCCCTGCCAGGAAAATGTTTTACCTGGACTAATATTTTAGAATATTGTTGTTTTGAGTCAGGGTCTCACCTAGTCACCCAGGCTAGAGTGCAGTAGCACGGTCAGGGCTCACCATGGCCTCAAATTCCTGGGCACAAGTGATCCTTCTGAGAGAGGAGATAGCTAGTGAAAGGTCAGGCAGACAGGGTGGGTTCCCATGACAATGTAGCCAACGGTAGGCCTCAGGCTGATACACTCCTACTGGCAAGCAAGCTCCCTGTGAGCCTCTCAAGCTAGAGCTCAAGTACTCATTACTAGGATAGAAAAACAATCAGTTCACTGCCGAGTACCAACCAACTAGCTCACCATTAGGCCCCTCCCTCCTGCTGATTTGTCCTTAATAAGAAGACCAATCACAACAGTTAGTGATGGCCAATCAGCTCATAGTTAGTGCTAGCCAATCGGCTGGGTCTTAGGGTTATATAAGCACCAGGTTCCGGCTCCCTCCCACTGTGGGAGTTTATCTGTCCTCTCAATAAATCCTGCTTTCTTACTTTCTGGCTCATCCCTCATTCCTCCTGGGCATGAGTCAAGAACCCTGACCTGAAGAGTTGCAGAAGAGCTGCAGAAGATCGTTAGAGCTAAAGAGCTGTGCATCCCAGAGACTGGCTTGCCAGCCAATGGAGCCGGCGGAATCAGGAGAGCTGCTGGAAGATAGGTGGGATTCTGAAGCCCAGACATTGCTGGGGGTTGTAACACTCAGGATTTGGCTTACCAGCCATCAAGCCGAATCTCTCTGGGGCTCTGCTGGCCTACCCGTTGAGCTGACACTCTTTCTTCTTTTGGGGGGTGGGGGGGCTTGGAGTCTCACTCTTGTTGCCCAGGCTGGAGTGCAGTGACTTGCTCATGTCTACCACAGCCTCAATCTGCTGGGCTTAAGCGATCCTTCTGCCTCCAGAGCTGATACTCTTAAAGCCCAGGCTGACCTGAAAAATCTGTGTCACTTCCACCTCAGCCTCCAGAGTAGCTTGGAATACAGTTGTGCACCACAATGCCTAGCAAAGTTTTAAAAAAATGTTTATGTAGAGATGAGGGCTCACTATGTTGTGCAGGCTGGTCTCAAACTCCTGGGTTCAAGCAATCCTCCCACCTCAGCCTCCCCAAGTGTTGGAAATATAGGCATGAGTCACCAAACCTGGTCTCTTTTTTAAAACCACATTAAGACTAAAAAAAAAATAAAATTAGAGACACAAATACTTCTGCGTTTGAATATGATGTAGTAGTAACAGAAAGCTGTCACAACCAGAACAAAAGGCAAATTACAAAAACCATATTTTAAAGATATTAGAGATTTATGTAAGCATATGAAACTCGAAGCAAGAAAAGACTTTTTTATATGAACTAAGATTGCTGGTCATTTTCTTGTCTGAGGGCATTTGCTGAGTTTAGGCTTTCGTAGATAGAGCAGGCAACTGTAATAAAGAGGAAAAACATGATTTTTTACGGCCAACACAGAAGAACCAGAATCTATAGGATCATCAGATGAATAGCCATTATTTCCCCCACAAGATATTTGCTGAGTGCTAGGACAGCATGATAGACTGGGCTGAGCCACAAAGACAGAGAAAAATTTGCTACAGCTCAAGTCATGCTAGAGGAAATGAAATGTAAAACAAAATAAAACAAAACATCCCCCTTTCAAAAAAAAATTTGCCAGATTTTGAACCTGGATGAGGAGGGAAGCTAAAGAGTCAAGCCCCAGAACTTTCAGGGTGGAAGTGATAGAGACAAGAAGGCCTTGACCAAAAAGAAGCTTGGATAGAGTGGCAGAATAAAATCTCCTGACGTCTCTTGGTACTTAGGAGACAAAATTCTACTGGAATGTGGAGTCTGAAACAAATACAAGAAGTTCTGGCCCTCAAGATCATTGAAACCACAGATGGATTGAGTCTAACTAAGGATGTAAGCCAGCCCCAAAGTAACATCATTTCTGATTGGATTGAGATTATCAGCCCCTCACCTTTTCTGCTTAATAAGCATAACTACAAACCATCTTTGAATGGACAAAAAGAAACAACTTTAATTTCTACAGTGGCTTTATATATATGTTCATCATACAATATATGTGCTATGCAAAGAAGCAGATAGAAACCCATCAAGAGAAAAAGCAAACAATAGAAGCAGACTCATAGGTCATCCAGATATTAAAGTTTACAAACATGGACTATTATTTTATAATAGAAGAAAGCATGGAAAAAGTAGATGAAAGATGAAACCTTTAAATAGAAAATTGAAATTTGTTTCTTTAAAAAGAAACAAATAGACATTCTAGAAAATGAAAGCATACTGTCTTAAATTAACTTTTTTTTTTTTGAGTTGGAGTCTCACTCTGTCGCCCAGACTGGAGTGCAGTGGCATGCTCCCAGCCACCACCGCCTTGACTTGCTGGGCTCTGATGATCCTTCCACCTCAGCCTTCCAAGTATCCAGAACTACAGGCATGCACTACCACACCTGGCTAATTTTTGATTTATTGTAGAGACGAGGTCTCACCAAGATGCCCGGGTGGGTCTTGAACCTGCGAGCTCAGGTAATCCACTCGCCTTGGCCTCCCAAAGTGCTGAGATTACAGGCTGAGCCACCAAGCCCAGCCAAATTAATATCTTAATTACCAAGTTTTACATAAAACTTGAAAAAGAAAAAGAGTGCCTTAGTCAGTTTTGTGCTTCCATAATGGAACACCTGAGACTGGATAATTTATAACAAAAAGAAATTTATTTCTCACAGTTCTGGAGACTGAGAAGTCCAATATCAAGGCACCAGCATCTGGCAAGGGCCTTCTTGCTTCGTCTTCCTGTGGCAGAAGGTGGAAGGCCAAGAAAGCTTAACAGTAAGCATGAGAGGGTTGAGTTCACTTTTATAACAAACCCACTCCCATGATAATAACAGCAATTCGTTCATGGGAGCAGAGCCTTCGTGACCTAATCACCTCTTAAAAGTCTTACTTCTCAACACTGTTGCATTGAGGATTAAGTTTTTAACACCATAGCAGACAGGATTAGTAAATCGAAAGACAAGACAATAGAAAATATCCAAATTTAAGTATGGGAGAAAAATGAAAGAAATAACAGAGTGCAAAAGGCATGTGGGATATAGACATATGGTTTAACAATATGTTATTAAGGTCCTATAAAGAGAGAAGAAAGAATGAATCGGAAGTAATGCATGACAAGATGCTTACTGAGAATTTTACAAAATTTATGATTGCTTTGGGAAAGTCTCACAAAGTGTGTTTTTCTTCTGCTCTCACATCACAACAGTCAAAGAAGGCTTCTGTGACCAATGTAGGGATTTCTCCCCAGTACTAACCAGTGGACACCAGTTAGGTTTTCTTCAATTCAATTCTAACACTATCTACCTGGACAAAGTGTCAGATCCTACAAAGTGAGAGATCAATCCCACAAGACTCCCCTGGCCCCAGATACCAGTTGCAAGTTTGGGCCTCTGGAACTTCTGACTGACCAGCTTCAAATTGAGATTTTCATAACCCCTCTTTGGGTTTGATTAATTGCTGAAGCAGCTCATAGAACTTAAGGAAACACTTAATGTTTACCACTTATTAAGAAGGATACTTTAAAGGCTACAAATATGCAGCCAAATAAAGAGATACATAGAGCGACGTCTGAAAGGGTCCCAAGCACAGGAACTTTTGTCCTTATGGAGTTGGGGTGCACCACCCTCCGGCACATGGATGAGTTTTTATTCAGCTTCCTGTCAGCCTCCATATGGTCAGCTCTCTGGAAGCTCTCCAAACCCAGTCCTCTTGGGTTTTTATGGACGCTTCATGACATCAGCATTCCTTCCCCAATATAAAGGGTAGGAACTTCTCTGGAGGGTCTTAAAACTCATGATCAGAAGGCAAGGGAGGATTAGAGTCCTGCCTTTAGAGCAGGTGAAAGTAGGGCAGAAAAAGGTTGGAGAAAGTCTGTTTCCTAAGGCTTGCTCCTGAGCCCTAACACATCCAACATTATAACAAAAGACGGTAACAAGGGCTATGGAAGTTATGAACCAGGGACTGTGGTTGAAAACCAGTATCTATATCATAATATCACAATGATAAATATCAATCCATAGGTCCATAAATCTGACTAAATCCAAAATAGCTTAAGAACAAAGACAACTGTTTCTAGGTACATCTTTGAAAATCAAAAATTGAGAGAAAAATCTTAAAATCTGTCAAAGAGGAGGAAAGACATTATACTAAAAGAAGAAAATATAAGACTTAGGACTAACTTTTTTGTGTGTGTGTGTGTGTTGGAGTCTCACTCTGTCACCCAGAGGCTCCCAGCCACCACAGCCCCAACCTGCTGGGCTCCGGCGATCCTTCCGCCTCAGCCTTCCAAGTAGCTGGAACTACAGGCATGCGCTACCATGCCCGGCTAATTTTTTGATTTATTGTAGAGATGAGGTCTCACCAAGTTGCCTAGGCGGGTCTCGAACCCGCGGGTTCAGGCAATTCACTCACCTCAGCCTCCCAAAGCATGGGATTACAGGCTGAGCCACCAAGCCCGGCTAGGCCTAACTTTTTAACAGAAGCTATGAAAATAAAAAGATAATATATTGACGTCTTGGGCAGGCTTGGTGGCTCAGCCTGTAATCCCAGCATTTTGGGGGGCCGAGGTGAGTGGATTGCCTGAGCCTGTGGGTTCGTGACCCACCTGGGCAACTTGGCGAGACTTCATCTCTACAAAAAATAAAAATTAGCCGGGCGTGGTAGCACGCTCATGTAGTTCCAGCTACTTGGAAGGCTGAGGCAGAAGGATCGCTGGAGCCTAGCAGGTCGAGGCTGCGGGGCCGGGAGCGGCCACTGCACTCCAGTCTGGGCAACAGAGTGAGACTCCAACTAAAAAAAAAAAAAAAAAAAAGGAAAAAAGAAACTTCTCTAGAGTTCTAACAAATTAAAATATCCTTCAAAAATGAAGGTTAAAAAGAAAAAATATAGACAAAAAAACTGAAATATTTTGTTTCTATCAGACACATACTCTGAGAAAGATTGAAGGATATTTTAATTTGTTAGAACTCTAGAGAAGTTTCTTTTTTCCTTTTTTTTTTTTTTTTTTTTTAGTTTGAGTCTCAATCTGTTGCCCAGACAGGAGTGCAGTGG
>CAUYQG010110320.1:0-12815 GCA_963574415.1 Tarsius wallacei | reverse complement strand
TGCACTGATGCTAGCACCTAGTCCACCTCTCAAAGCAGTTTTGGAACTCTTTTTCTGGAATGGCCATCAGAGCTGTTGCAGTGCCCTTGATGCCATGAATGTCATTAAAATGTCTTTTTTTCAGTAATATTTCCTTTATCTTTGGATAAAGAAAAAAGTCATTGGGGGCTAGATCAAGTGACTAGGGAGGATGTTCCAATACAGCTATTTGTTTACTGGCTAAAACTCCCTCAAAGAAAGTGCTGTGTGAGCTGGTGTATTGTCATGATGCAAGAGATTCTTTAGGACCATCTTTGCATGTACCTTTCTCATGCAAAGATTTTCAGTTAAGATTTTTCTTTAAATGTTTTCCTGTTGATGTTTATTTGGTCTACTGTGCTTCTTACAGTCAGCTGATGATTTTGACACACAATTTGATGATTTTTGTAATGTTTTCATTAGTTCTTCTCATAACTGGACATCCTAACCTCTCTTTATCAGTGATGCTTTCTCTCCCTCAGAAAAACATTTAATCCATTTTTCACTGCCATTTTCTTCTTGGCATTATCCCCTTAAGCTTGGACTAACATGTCTCTGATTTCACTTCCACTCTTGCCAAGTATAATAAGAAATTGAATGTTTGTTTGTTGCTCTAATTCAAGCTTTGACATTCTCATGATGGCACACAAAAACATGCAATAATAATGAACACCACTCAGCAAGACACTGCCACATGGTGACACAAAAACAGCTGTGAGACACTGATATATCAAGGTTATGAAACCTTACTGAGTTGTTTATACAGTGCTGCCAACATAAGTGCATGGTGACAAGTTCATAAACTTAATTGTTCAGACCTCATATTGAGGGCTAAATGTTATGTAAGAACCTAATGTTATAGTACCAGCAGTTTTATCACTGTGACCAAATACATCATGGAGACCTCTAGCACACAGTATACAGTTGTTCATCTTGATCACTTTGAGGGACCAGTATTAATTTGCAGTCACATGACAAGGAATACAACTCACCTGACATGGCATTAAGGGGTTAGATGTAACCTGACTGCTTCCCTTGCCCAAAAGAGTTTCATGTAGTCATTATGTAGATGCTATTCTCATTGTGTCCCTCAGTGAACACACCATACAAGAGGCCTTGGGCTTTATGATTGAAGGTGTGCAGCAAGCAGGGTGGGAGATGAACTCCAACAGGATCCAGAGACTGGCCCATCAGATGATAATTTTAGGACTGCTATTTACCAGAAGCCAATGTCCAATGCAAGAACTTTCCATCAAAACTGTTAGCATTAGCCTAGCTGAATACCCAAAAATGACTACCACCTGATTAGACTTTTTGGATATTGAAATAAACACACTTTGGGATATTGGTGACAACACAACCTGGGCATTCTCATGGCCTCTCACTGCCAAATAACCAGGAAAATGGTTTCTTCCCGTTGGAACCCCAGGAAGATTAAGAGATTACAGGTTTTACAGCAATCTATTACTCAGACTGTGACCCTGGATCATTGAAGCCTGTCCCTCTATTTGAATTACAAGTCTAAGTGTTAAGATATCACGTAGAATGAAGTATTTGGTATAAAGAAAAAGCCATCAAGATCCAATAACCTCTAAGTTTCTGTACTCATAGGCTCCCCCAAAACAACCACTCACTACCCTCCTTTTAAAAAACAGTTTTAAACTGATATTGTGTCTTGGTGGCAACCAAAGAGTTGATCCAACATTAATGAGGCAATATTCTGACCAGACATACCTATCTTGTTCTGAGTCAATAGTATCCGAGACATAGAGGAGGTCAGCCAGCAAAGCAGCATTGTCACATAGACATGGCACATCCAAGTCAAGGCCAGGTCAAGAGAAGGGAGAATAAATATGTTGCAAGAGATGGTGACCAGCTATCCCGCAGGTGGAGTGGTACTTACCCCACATGAGAATCTGACAATATCCATAACCAGTTTGGAACCACCATGATAGGATATGGACTTTGACGTCTTCCACTGGTTTACAGATGGCTCTACAAAACTGAAGCCTTACAAAGTGAAATGCATTTCAGTTGTTGTCAACCTGAAAACAGCAGGCATCATCACAGTGAATATGATCTCAATGCCCAAGGGCCTAAGTTGTATACAGTTTGACTATTGGTGTCCACACCCCAACACTGAACCATGCTACATCTTTACTGACTCTTAGCAAGTTTCCAATGTCTGCAGAAAGAACAGATTGACAGGTAAGTACCCCAGAGCAGCCAGATGTTCACTATCTATCAGATGAGGACTAGGATAGTTGGTTTAGTAATCAGGCCTGCCAATGGCTTGACTGTATGATCAGAATCTTGGCAACAGGAAAGTTAGATAATCAGAGGCACTCCGGTCTAGGGTGCTATACTATGGCAGAAACAGCCCAATCCAATTGATTTGATAGCCATGTAGATGGACACAAGAAGAGCCCATGTATTGATATACATCTGTGGGATGAACAACCAATCAAACTGACACAGAGGAGTGGGAGACACGGTATAAGGGCATGTTTATATCCTTGGGATCTTGGCAAATGTTCTGTATAGTCCAACTGCCACACTCTTTGTAGGTATACTCCTCAAGGAAATGTGCATCTGGGAAGTGGTAAACATTGGCCATATCATCTCAGTTGCGTTTTAGGTAAGTCAATAAACAGTCCCAGCCAACACTGCCACCATTGTCTGGTGGTTCTGAGAATAAGGAAACACGTTTCCACATTCGAAGTTTGCCTCAGTTTTCAAGAACGGTGAGTCTTGTCTACTTCAGGCCCATGCACAAAAATGGCAATTAGGGTGTATTCTTTGAGGAGTAGCCCCTACAAGAGTGTGACAATTGGACTATATAGTCTTTTCCAAGACCCCAAAGACATCAACATGCCCTTATTGCAGTGGACACATTTGCTATATATAAACTGGTTTTTTCAGTATGGTGTTCCACTTCAGTAAACGCTGTAACCACAGTCATGGCACAGTCATGTGCCATGTCTGAGGATACCCTGATACCATTCAAATGGATTAAGGTTGCACATTTTTGGTCAAAGACACCCAGTTTTGGGTTTGAGTATAAGGCTGAATATGACATCCATAGGCCCTTGCAGGTGCCTTATCATCCACAAGCAGCAGGTATAGTGGAAAGCTTCAATGGAAAACTGAAGAAAGCCTTTAAAAGGGACACTTGGAAGGAACTATGCAAAGATAGACAACGTGAATGTCAAGGACCCTCTGGTTTTTAAATACCTTAGTCCAACACAACTGAAACTCACACCTGTGTCACCTGATAGTGCAACCTGAAGACAGGAAGATAAAAGGAGTATTGAGGTTGTGTATAGTATGTTGGACACACAAGTGAAGAAGGGGCTGAATAACGCTGCTAGGAGGCATTATGGTAGGTAGACTACACTGACAGAACCTCTTCTCAAACTTTTTTTTCCACTGTAACAAATGCACGCCTTCTGGGATAGTGGGAGGTGCAGGTCAACAGGCAAATAGACACATTAAGAAACTCTAACACTGAAGTGCCTCTGGACATTGTCCCTGAGTATAAGACCCATCATTGGACCAGCAGTCTAAAGTGTATACTAGGCACCTTAGAAAACTACGAGGAGGAATAAATGACTAGGTTTCTGTTCTTTATGAGAGTTTTAATACCATATACAGGAGCCTATGCTCAAGAAAAAGTGATAAGAAACTTGTCCCTGATGGTGTGACCTTGGCAGATACCACTTTCTCTATGGCCACTGCCTTGGATTTCCAGCAGACGTCTACCATCTCCCTCGGTAAAAGTTGTTTTAGGCAGAAAAACTCCCTGAACTTCCTGTATCCCAATTGTGAGGAATATGTGCCATTGCCAACACCTCTTGTTATACCTGAATAAATACCACACATTGTAGAGACACAGGTGGAAGAAATCTGGAAAAGTAGACCACTGGCTAGGCAATGTGGGCTGACCTGAAAGATTCTTCTTGCCCTCCTTATCAGCTTCCTAGCTGGAATGCTGGGATCCTGAACTAGTCTCTGCTCCACTCATACCTGATCATTTTGCTCATGGCAGTAATCTTCCTGGACCTTGTAAAACATATTCTGGCTGTGACTCAATAATGTTGCACCAAGATTGCATTGGTCAAGGTGTTGTGTCAGTATATGACGAGACAAAATTCCTCCTTCCTATCTGGGCACATCAGTGAGCTGATGAAGCAGTCTAGCTTTGCTAGGCAGACTATCTGGTTTGGGAGAGGAACTGAAGGACCATTCTTTTAATGACCTTGAAGCCAGTTCTGTTTCCCTTTCTCACTTGTAATTCTCAAGAATAATCACAGAATATTCTGATCATACAGTACCCTGAGATTGAGAGGAACTGCCTGAGAAAGCCCAGATCCTATTCTTGTCCATCCTATGGAATGCAATAACTTGAGTTAGGGAGAAACTGCCCAAGACAGCCTGGACTTTGTTTCTTACTCCCTTGAAATTAAGATGTCCTTCAAAGTTTTTTCCAGAGTCATGTTTTTCCTGAGATTTATAACCTAGGGTGAGATGCCTTTTGAAGTTCCTCAGCTGTGGGGTAAGTGAGATACCGTTGTCAAGAAGCCATCTCCCCTGGGCCGCTTTCTCAAGTCTTGGGCACTCAGCTCACAATGGATCTGAGATTTCTTTTGTCCCTTGCCACCATACGTAACAGACCTCCATCACCTAACTTTCTGTGTGCTGTTCTCTCTCCCAAGACTCAGGCAATTGATCAAACTATAACCAAAGATGCATTGAGAAGAAGTACTCAGACTCCCATTCCTGGTGGTTGGCATAGGTACTTTGCTATCCAAACAGTAGGAGCATTCGCCTGGAGCTGGTAATTGCTGAGCCTGCTCTGCAAAATGTCAACAAAATAAAATAACATGACCCTTGTCCAATAGACCATAAGCTTCTTAAATGTTTTCTATTCTTTTCTCTTTTTGCAGGAAACTACAGTAACTTCCACTGCCATTTTTAAACTCAGCTAACAGAGTAGACCCGATGGAAAAAGGACTCTAAACTTGCTTAAAATTCTGTATCTAAATCTAAAAACTTGACTCTGTGCAGGATTCACTATGGTGGTTATTCAGAATTCATTTACTTTTCATTTATACACCATGAATTACTGATTTCTCATATGATAGAAAATACACAAAACTAATTTAAATAAAGTATGTTATAAAATCAAAGATGACAATTACAAGGATGGAAGAAGGAAAATGACGTTTTTAAATATAACACAATCAGGTCAAAATTATAGCCTAAATTACCAAAATGATTTCATTTTTTGTATTTTGTAGAAAAAAACAGACATACTTTAAATGATTTAGAAACATTTTCAAAAATGGCTAATTTTTAGATTATTATCAATAGAAAAAGGAAAGATGTCTTTATAAAAACAATAGACAAATCTGTTAACTCATCTATAGTGTTGAATTTTAAATAAGGATTTATTCCTTGTGGGAGATTTCTTGTAATAAAAAGTATGTTGATTTCTTAAGTAGCCTACCTATCACTTGGGTGGTGAAGAGAATTGTTTCAGTGCATTCAAATCAGTCTAAAAATAAGAAATATGAGTAACATAATCCACACCTCAGGTAAGTAATTTAGTCAATAGTCAACTTTAAATTAGGTAGTTTTCTGTGTACCTTTTGGACATACTTGAACTAAGAAATCAATAATTTCTTCTAATGAATCAAGTTTGTAAAAAAAAAAAGGATCTTTAGTATTTTGAGGTTAAAAAATAAAGTAACACAATTTAAAAAGGTAGAATTTTAATTAGGATACTCAATTTTTTTTAGTTTAAGTAGATTTAGTTATAATATAAAGAGAAAAAAATGTTTTCTTCTTTTCACTTCCTATCTTCACCTGCCATTCTAACCCATACTTCTCAGTTTGAATCCAAAATAAGAGTTCCTATGTAAATTCCCATGTTCTTGGCAATTTAACTGAGAAAAATTGATGAATACATAAATAAATACAGAACATAAGTGTACCCTTATTCCACCCTGCTAGAGTTTTAACTGTTAAGCATCGTTTGTGTAAATTTAAACACTTCTGAATAGCAAAACTTAATTAGAAGCTAGAAAGCAGAAACAGTGACTCAGCACTTGAGTTTGTTATGTATGCATTATCACAAATGTTTTTTTGAGCTGGAGTCTCACTCTGTCACCCAGGCTGGAGTGCAGTGGCATGCTCATGGCCACTGCAGTCTCTGTTTGCTGGGATCAGGTGATCCTTCTGCCTCAGCTTGGAACTACAGGCGCGCGCTACCACTCCCGGCTAATTTTTTATTAATTTATTTATTTTTATTGTAGAGACTAAGTCTCATCAAATTGCCCAGGCTGGTCTCAAACTACTGGGCTCAGGCAATTCTCTCTCCTCGGCCTCCCAAACTGCTAGGATTATAGGCTTGAGCAACTGCACCCGGTCTATGAGTTGCTCTTAAAAATGCCTGAAATAAAAATGAAGTACTGCCTTTTCTCACTCAAAAAAAAAAAGAAAATTGCAAACTTTTTAGCCAATATATTTTAATAAACGGTTTGTTGTAGCCAGAATAAATAAAAATGAGAACAAGTTATTGGCTAATACCTAAAAATATATTCTCGTTTCTCACAGTTCTTGTAGAAATAGGACTGCAGAAGGGATGAGGAAAAAGGCAAAGAGCTAAACAATAATTCCTATAAACCCCTGAGTCATCTAATTTATATTGTTAAAGGGAGATAAAACAGCACTTCTATAGACCTAACACTTTAAAAGATACGACTTTGGAAACTAAAAGTCTCACAGTCTTTAGATAGCTCAAAAGAGAGGGATGATAATATCAAGATTATTACCTTCTCTGGGGTATAGATTCTATTCATCAAGAAAGAATATATGTAGCTGCATCTTTCTGAATTTTGGGAAGAAACAAATGCTTCACAATGGGATTATTATGCTTTGTACATATGGAAGAAAAGAAAATTGTGTTGCTTGAAAAACTCAATAAAACCTAAATAACAGTAACTTAAGAAAAACACATTATAAAGTGAAAATAATTTTACCCTTTTTCAACATTGACAAGTTTTTCAGTATCAGGAAGAGACCATTATTCTCAGCATGGTGCCATATTTATTGCTAAGTACAGAGTATAAAGGGTTTTTTTTGGTTATTTGTTTTGCAGAAAGCAATTCTGTTATATTATGGTCAAGAAAATTAGTCTTGAGATGGAAAAACTTTGACTTGTGAGTGTACTCTTGGTTGACTTGTATTCTAAATCAAAATTGTATTTGGGAAACATTAAAAACAAATATAACTTTATAAAATTCTGTAATGCTCGAACTTGTTTCTTTTGTGTGGAAAGTAACAACGCATTATTTTTTAAAAAGCTACAGTTTCTGATGATGACCACTAATAGTGATAATAAAAGTGTTTGCTTCAATATTTTTATCTTGCAAGATAATGCTAGTTTTCAGAAATTTAGAAGTTACAAGGTTATCTAAACATATCAAGACGTTTAAAATGCATAACTTACTTCACTTACAGTCATCACTCAATTATGTAATGATCAGGTTTTCAAGAATTAGAAATGTGAATTAAAAGAAACTTTTAATACAAAATAAAGATGAGATATGTTATGCAAGATAAATTATCTTTCAAATATTTTTATAATGCAGTAATATATCATTAACATTTTAGAGAAAATGTATATAGAAAATTTTTACATATGAAATAACAAAGTGATTCACTGTAATATTTTATTGAAACTGATAGTATTAATAACATAATATTCTAATTTCCTTAGATTATATTGGTCCTTTAGAATCAGTGTTTGCCTTAATATATTATGTCCCAGAATTTTCAGTGTCTTAATTATCTTGCAAACATTCTTATATTACAAAGTCCACATGGATTTAAGGCAATAGTTAATTGTCCGTTTAGTGTGTTTGACAACATGCTTGTTTATGCCGGAGGCAATCTCTAAGATGATCCCAGTATCCTGATATTTGAGCTTTTCTGTAATGCCCTTCCTTTGAGTATAGGCTGGACATAAGGACTTGCTTCTGGAGAACAGAATGTGGCAGAAGTGATGGGATGTCACTTTCAAGATTAGTTTGTAGAAAGACTGTGGCTTCTGTTTTGGGTACCCTTTCTCACTCTCTTCCTTACTCTGAAGGAAGCCAGCTGTCATGTTGTGAGTTTTTCTATGGAGAGGCAGACGGGTGAGCTTGAGGAATCCGATCCAGGATGAGACAGGATCGTGAGATGGCAGTGTTTCACAGGTTTAATTGAGCCGTGCCTTGACAGGGTTGCATGTGAGAAGACCCTCACAGCAAGAGATTTTTCCAGAAATGATGACAAAGAATCACCACCCAGAAGAGGCAGGAGGAGAGAGGAATTAAGAAAGAGACATACATTTTTAGTGCTGTCTCTAAGCAGCAGAGTACGAATACTCTGGGTCAGACAGCTCCAAAGAGCAAAAGTGGTTTAGTGTCTTTTATAGCCACAGGGTTTGTCTTAAGTATGGCTAGCTGTTGTTACTTACGATTTCATGGGATATGCAAAGGAGAAGGCTCTAAATGACTAAAAGTAAGTGTATTTGGGTTATGCATTTTTAAAATGGATGTGTAAAAATTTGATTTTCATGCTTGGTGCCTTTGAGCTAATGATCTTAGCCTCCTGTGAAAAAGCAAACAATACAAGACCAATACACAAGGGCAATCTTTGGTGCATTTATATAGCACCCAAATGACATGGAACTAATTTCATTAGCTTAGAGCCAGAGAGAGGATTTAGGCCCTTTCAATAGCTACCTGAGTGAGCAAGGAAGCAGTGTTTTCCCCTTGCTTTGTCTGCTGATTCCCCTTGTTTTCAGGTTATACACTCCATTCAACATGAGCTAAAATTCATTTTGTAATTATATTTGTTGGAGTCAACCTAAATTTTTTTCATCATCACTTTCTCGAATAATCAGGAATAACTTGATGATACTCCAATTACCCAGCATTTCAATGACTTTAGTTCTGGTGGTCAGCCTCATGATCTTGTACCAGAGGAACCAAAGTATGCCATGCCCAGATGCTGGATTCATAGACACTGGAAGGTGTTAAATGACTGTTGTTTTAAGCCACCAAGTTTTAGAGTAATTTGTTTCTCAGTAACTATTACTATAAAGTTAATAACCCTTGGCTATCTTCATCTAGAGCATTCTGAGATGGTCATTCCTGTTTTAGATTAGAAAAACAACACCTAAATCCAACTTCACTCAATTTACTTTGTAAAATGAATGTTCCCTGTAGTAAACTATTTGCTTGTGATTGTATAATTTCATATTAAAGGACAAATGCTTTTTTATTATATATTATGTCTATTAGGATAACAATAACTCTTACAATAGAGAAGCTCAGAAATACATAATGGATCCAAGAAGAAAAAAATTTATCGCTTGTCTAATGAAGTTCAAAATTACTATCCAGGTTGTTGGGTGTATTTCCTCTAAACAGAGAAACAGGGACAGGCTCCTTCTATATTGACCATCTTCAAGAATTGGTTTCCAAAGACACCATCCTCATTCATATCAAGCATAAGGGGAGAAAAAAATTGTTTAAAAGGGAAGAGAAATGATCTACTCCTTAACTGTCTTAGCCTAAAAATGCCATATATCACCTACACTCATGTTCAGTTTATAAGATTTAGTCATATTATCCCATCTAAGTAAAATTGTAGTGTTGGAAAATATAGTCATTAGCTAGAGATCAATTTCTTTGGCAATAGACTATTGCTAGGAAAGCATAGGTCTTTGGTCTGCCTTTATGAATACATATGTTTTCAGATACTGAAAGGGATATGTTTGTCCATTCCCCAATAGCAACAACACAAAGCATAGCATGTTTAAACTGATTGCAAAAATTGTTAGGTTCATGCTGGTATGCCTAATGACAAAAGAATATTATTTCACTTACAGATACAACAAGATGTTGTGGGCAATATTCAGCTTTTTATTCATCTTTTAAATTCAGATGTGACTCTGTTACATTCCATGAACATGTAGAGTTCTTGCTCTTCTTTATGTATTTTAAGTCTTCATTTTCGATTGAGACAGAAAAATGCCCATAAAATTAGATGCGTGCTTTAAAAAATGGGCCAAAATAGAAAGCAGAAAATATCTAGCTGTGAAGATGATCACATATACTTGTTTTCAGCATTTAATGTGTGTATGCTATAGTTTAACCTCAAACTAATAGTCTTTAAATTTGGATTATAATATTCACTCTATGTGAAATTCCTATATCTCCTTATAAGATTGTAGTACCAAGAAAATTGATTTTGAAAATGAATCTTACTATAAAACCCCACTATCATTTCTTTACTGCAGTCTTGCCAGTTAATACCAGGAAATTTAGGAGGAAGCTATTCATGCTATGGACTAAAATTCTGACCTTATGAATCTAAGAAAAGGAAAACTATTAGTAGTGTATGTGATTAGAAAAATGTATAATTGCATATTAAGCAATTATACACAAGGAAGAGGCTATAACAACTTATTACAGACTAACTACAATCAAATATACATATGAAAGACAATGAAATATTGACAACAATCTGAAGATATTTGAGGGCAACATACACTGGCAAGGTTGAGGACTCCTTTCTTAAGGGAAACGACAAGCAAGTTATCTCCACATTCACCACAGATTAGTTCTCAAGGATATTTTCCAAATCACAGCAATGTTAAAGAAGAGACTAAGTTACAGGCAGTACTTTTACAGGCCTGAGGAAGCAGAGTTTAAAGTGTAGGACTGCCAAAGTAACTGGGACCTAGGGGGACAAAATTCCCAAGAGAAGGGAAACACAGTGTAACAGATTCTGAGGTGTTCCAGTATTTATAACCTTATCTAATCTCTCTTAGAGTATGGGCAGGATCCATGGTTTGCTACTAACCAATAGAATAAAGCAAAGATGATAGTCACTTCCATAAACACAGCACATGAAACTGTATCTTTCGTTTCTAGAGGACTCCTGGCTTTGATGAAGTATGCAGTCATCTTGAGGAGCCTAAGAAACTGAGGGAAGTCTTTAGTCAATAACCAGCTAGAAATTGAGAGAGTCAGCAAGAAATTGAGGCCTACAGCCCTACAACAGCAAGGAACTGAATTCTGCTGACAACAATTTGAGCTTGGGAGTGAATCCTTCCCCAGTGGAGTCTTGAGAGGAGACTCTATTGCCCATCAACACCTTTGTTGCAGCATTATGAAACACTGAAACAGGAGAGCCAGCTAAGTTGTTTCCACACTCCTAACTGACAAAAACTGTGTAATCATAAATGCACGTTGTTTTAAACCAATAAGTTTGTAGTAATGTTACAGAGCAGTATACATTAATGTATACAATTCAAGAATCTATTCACCAATTGTCTTAAATTGTGTTTCTTTACTCTGTTTTTGACAAAGAACTAAATAGTAAATATTTTAAGCTTTTTAACTCTGCTATTTTCTATGCAAAAGCAGTCATAGACAATACATAAATGAACTTGGTTGTAGTTGACAGAACTTTATTTACAAAAACAGGTGATAAGCTATATTTAGTCTTTGGTTTGCTGATATCATGTCTAAAACCATCCATTAAAAAAAGATATTCACAGATTGAGTATAAGAGCAAAAGGCAACTACATACTTTCTGAGTTGTTGATAGAAGGACAGAATATTAATTAGACAGGATATCAAGGCTATAGATGATCTGAGGAGACTATCAACCAACTAGTCCTAATTGAAATTTATATAACACTCCACACAACAGAATATAATTCTTGTCAATGTCATAGGGACCATTCACCTAACCAATGTTAAAACCATAGGCACTGACAAATTAAAAAGATATAAACATCTTACAAAATATTGTTGTGTTCCACAACAGAATTAAGTTACATATCAGTAACACAAATGTATGTCAAAAATCTCCAAATATGGTCAGGCACGGTGGCTCAAGCCTATAATCCTAGCACTTTGGGAGGCCAAGGTGAGAAGATTGCCTGAGCTCAGGGGTTCGAGACCAGCCTGGGCAGCTTGGTGAGACCTTGTCTCTACAATAAATCAAAAAATTATCTGGGCATAGTGGCATGTGCCTGTAGTTCCAGTTGCTTGGAAGGCTGAGGTGGAAGGATCTCCTGAGCCCACAGGTCGAGACTGCAGTGGCGTGAGTGTGCTACTACACTCCAGCCTGGGCGACAGAGTGACTCCAACTCCAAAAAACATACTCCCAATATTCGGACATTTGTAATTAATTTCTAAATAAAACATGAATGAAAGAAAAAGAATTCAGAAAATTGAAAACTAGTTTGGACTACATAAAAATTGCACTTCAACCTATTAAAATTTTAACACTCAGTTAGACAATAATTTATACTAAATGCATTTTTTAGAAAAGAAGATCAGTAATCTAAACTTGCACATTGGAAAATAAAAGAAGAACAATTTAAACCTAGAGCAAGCAGAAAAAAGAAATGATGAATATTCTCAGAAAGAAATAAAATTTAAAACAGAAAAACAATAGAAAACAATCAATTAAAGCTGATTGATGAACCTGTAGCTGGATTAATTTAAAAAAAAAAGATGGCGAGGGAGAACACAAATTACTAATATCGGATGTGAAAAAAGGTCATCACTACTCATACCACCGATATTAGAGGAATAAGGAAATTTTATGAAGTAGTTCCAAGCTAAACAATTCCCAAAATACTGACAAATCACTACAGATCAATCTCATTGAACATTGGAGCCACCAATATAAACACCACAAGAAAGTCTAAAATATTCATAGAA
>CAUYQG010110311.1:0-23728 GCA_963574415.1 Tarsius wallacei | reverse complement strand
GCTCCCGGCCACCGCAGCCTCGACCTGCTGGGCTCCAGCGATCCTTCCGCCTCAGCCTTCCGAGTAGCTGGAACTACAGGCGCGCGCTACCACACCCGGCTGATTTTTTTGATTTATTGTAGAGATGAGGTCTCGCCAAGTTGGCCAGGCAGGTCTCAAACCCGCGGGCTCAGGCAATCCACTCACCTCAGCCTCCCAAGGCGCGGGATTACAGGCTGAGCCACCGAGCCCAGCTCATTCTAACTTTTAATAATTTTTTTTTTGAGTTGGAGTCTTACTCTGTCACCCAGGCTGGAGTGCAATGGAACACTCATGGCCACCACAGGCTCGACCAGCTGGGCTCAGGCAATGCTTCTGCCTCAGCCTTCCAAGTAACTGCACCTACAGGAATGCACACCACACCTGGCTAATTTTTCTTGATTTATTGTAGAGATGAGGTCTCAACAAGTTGTCCAGGCTGGTCTCAGACCCGTGGGCTCAGGCAATTCTCTCACCTCGGCCTCCCAAAGTGCTGGTATGATAGGCGTGAGCCACCACGCCAGGCCCATCCTGACTTTTTATAGTGCTTAACTGTGTTGTAGTTTAACTATGCGTCTGCTTTCCTGACTGTAATATTTTCTTTTCTTTTCTTTTTAAGCTACAGGATCTCGCTCTGTCTCCCAGGCTGGAGTACAGTGGCAGGATCATAGCTCATTATCGCCTTGAACTCCGGCCTCAAGGGATCCTCCTGCCTCAGCCTCCCAACTAGCTGGGATTATAGGCATCAGCCACTGCACCTGGCTCCTATTTTTTCATCTATCTTAGTATTCCAAATGTCTGGCAATGGTAGGAATATAAGAGTCATTAGGAACAAACAAAAGATTGAACAAGTAAATATCCCTCCTTTCCCCCAATAAATCCTCTGGTGTTGTTTCTCTCCCTCATCCTTCTTCTTCCCAAGGGCCCAGGACTCTAATAGACTGTCTTAAGTCCCTCTAGTCACAGAAGAAATGCATAACACTCTACTTGGGTAATAAAAGAAACTCATCTACAAAAGACACACTTAAAAAAAGGACAGGGTCTCTAAGAGTGGAAGTTTAGATCCTAAGGCACACTCCCTGCCCCCATTCCCATCTATTATCTATCTTCGCTTAGAGAGGGACCGTCTCAAAAAGTGAGGGACACGAAATGTGGGAACGCGGCTCTCACGGAAAGAGTTGTAAGTGTTCTCTTGAAAAGTTGTGTGTGAGCCGCGTTTTCAAAAACACAAATCATATTTTGAATGAGTAAAAGAATGTTTCTAATTTACTGGAGAAGCTGGCTTGTTAAATCCTATTGTGAATTCTTTCTTAAGACTGAAGAATTCTTTTGTTAAGTAAATATTCAGGCCCTTCCTTGCCAAAGAGCTTTTGAAATCTTTGCTGTAATTATGCTGATGTTTTCTGTGTTTATATGTTAAATGCCTAGAGCTTAATTGTTAATGGGTAAATAAGAGAAGCCGCTAGGTCCTTGCCAAAAGAGGCCCGACGGCTGAGGCTGGGAGAACAATGGCTCCGCGGGACTCCCCTGGAGGGGGAGAGGGAGGGGCAGTTAGGGAAAGAGCAGCTCTATTCTCTGTAGACACAGCTCCTGGAGGAGCCTAGGAGGAGACACAGACCTTGGGAGTGAGGACAAAGGCCGCTCGTCCCGAGTGGACCCGTTCTGAACAAAGGTTCAGGCGGAGCTCTGGCCTGGGCTTCCTTTCGCTTATTGCCAGGAGGTCAGGATTCCTGTTACTCTTGAAAAGACCAACCGAAGAAGATGGTGCCGTTGGGAGACCTGCCCACCAAGTCACAGGCTCATCGCCCAAGGCGGGCGACTTGGGATGGAATTCCATGCCCACCACTGTGTGCTGAGCTGTGCAACCTTAGGCACATCATTTAATCCCTTTCCTCGGGCCTCAGCAGCAAAATGGGGATAAGAGTGCCTACCCCAGCGGGGAGCGGCAGCTCACACCTATAAACCCAGCACTTTGGGGGGTCAAAGTAGGAGGATCGTTTGAGGCCAGGAATTTGAGATCAATCTGGGCAATACAGCAAGACCCTATCTCCACCAAAAAAAAAAAAAAAAAAAAAGAGAATGCCTACCCATAAAGATTTTGTTAAAATTAAATAAATTAATATTGTAGAAAAGTGCTTCTAGAACTGTGTCTGGCATCTCGTATAAGTGCTACATAAGTTAAATATTTAGCTGAGAGTTAAATAAACATTGTGTGCGATTTCCATATATCAAATTTATCTGGAAGAGGTACGAATAACATCTTACACTTGAGAATCCTTAGCCGATTTACAGTGAGTTGCCATCCATATTTGATGGGTCTTCCTTCTCGTTGATACATATTTAAATATCGTTCTTTTTTTCTAGTTGCTGCAGTACATCCTCTGGAAGGTGATAAGCAGAGCAGAGGAATTGGTGAGGAAATATCCCTATACTTCAGTTGAGAGTTCAGTATTGCCTGTTCAGATTAACTCTGTCTTTAAATGTTCAGAGCCCGGGTTTTGGCAGAAGCCAGCTGAGACCTACTGAGCCTGCCAGGGTATCCGAGATCATCTTAACTGTTCTAGGCAAAGTAACCCTCAATCCAAAGTCAGCAGATCAAGTGTAAGGAAGGAGCTAACTGGAAATCTCTGGAAGCCTTTTTCAGTTTGGAGGTGGAAGAGAGCTGAGGCTACTCTGCGAATATCCTCAGAGAGACAGGCTCAGGTTTGCTAAGGCAAGGTTGTTCCCTCTGGATTCTAGTCCTCCAGATGGAGATAATGTTGTCAAAGATAAGGTTCTCACCCAAGTAGGAGGAAAAAATGCTCTCAAGGCTTGCCAGACTCTAAAACCTCAGAGTTGAAAAGGGCATTTCAATTCAAGCTACAAGCAGCCAGCCAAGAGCTAAAAGTGTTCATGCTTCTAGGCACAGAATGTCCCTCAGTTCTCAGCACTGCTGGGCCAGCACCAGCTTTGGGGAAATCCACGTGGAAGTCTCACTTCTCCTCCCTCAAGAAAGATGCTCAGCTCAATGCCATCTGGGTCCAGAGCAGTTCAACATCCTTGTCTGGGACTCTTGGTGCTGGAGTCAAGGAGGTCCTAGATCAACTCTGGGGCTCCATAGGGACTCACCTATGTCCAGGAGCAGGATCTGGGGGTTTCCCGCAAGGACCCTCAGGACCTCCCTAGAGCACCCCTCCTCTGTCTCCTCGCTGTTGGCTGTTGGAATTCTCACTTTTATTCATCTGTCACTTGTAATTTGTCCAAGAGGAGTCACATCTATTAGCTCACCTGATCCCCACAACCACATCTTCTTAGTACACAGAAAGGTGCTACTAGGGCATTTGACAACCGAGGAAGCAGAGACTCAAAAGTCTAGTGACACGCCCAGGGCCACAGAACCATTAACGACTGAGACAAAAGAGCGAGTGAGCATCTCATCCTGGCCTGTGCTCTTCACTTGCCACCCTGTCACCCTGTCTCTGAGGGCTCTCGAGGGAAAGGGAGAAGACGGGTGTCCCCTGTCTTCCCATCAGGACCACAGCCAGCAGCCACATTGGGCAAAGAAAGGCAGGTAGGTGACAACCACGCACAGACCTGGGTGCTCTGTGAGCCCCTCTTTCCTCTGCAGGCTGCTCCCCCACCTTGGTTCCCCTTGGGGTAGGCCCCTCCCAAGAGGGACCTGCAGCATCTTTCTTTCTCTGCTTCTTTAGAAACAGTTGATCCTGCTCAACTCTCTAAGAACCCCAACACTGTGGAACTGCCTGGGTTCCAGGGAAAAGTGAGCACCTTCAAGATGCCCAAGATAGCTCCCCAGAAGGTGCCAGCACTTTCTATTATGTGACCAACGCTCAGGTCCCCCCACCTTGTGAAAGGGGCTGGCTCAAATGGCACACATATTGGAGACCCTCCCGCCAGGACCCTCCAAAGAAGGCAGGAAAAGATGCCTGGGTCAGGGAGGGATGAGGACTCCTCCCAGCTGAGGAAGTGACTAGAAAGGAACCCTGGAGTTGGCAAGGGCCTTGGAGATTGCCTGGGTTCGTCTAGGAAACTGGCTGAGGAGCTAAGGAGCAAGAGACCAAAACAGCCATGCAGGGGACAGAAGGGAAGGAAAGGGTTGAGCAGTGAGCAGAAAGACAAAGAGCAGGCAGTTCCAAAGAGCCAAGAATGCAAATCATTTACAGACGCCTTGAAATACTCAACCAAGTCCCCTGGGGTGCCTGAGGATGCAGGCATGGCCACCTCTACACGTCACAGTGAGTGTGAGCCCATGTGAGCGTCCCCACTGAGTCATCCCGTGTGTGTAATGATCGTGTGGGTCGTGAGTCACTAAGTGTGTATCAGAGTCAGGTGGGGGTGTGTGTGTTCAGCGCACAAGCGTGAAGGCCGCCTGTGCCCAGAGTGACAGCAGAATGTGAATGAAAGCCAGAGCAAGCGCAGAGCCCTCCCAGGGAAGCTGTGTTTAAAGGGCACCATGTTTCATTCACACCGTACATCACACACCACATTTCTGAACACGTTCCAGAGAAAGCCATCTGTGCCCTCTTCCTGCTGAAACCCCCCTACGGAGGCAGCAGTGCTAAATTCTTCAGGCTCACAGAGTTGTTTTCAAAGTCAGAGATGGCCACAGTTCTAAAAGCCTACATTTCAGCCCCTTCGTACTGGAAGGGCTGTGGCAGAGAAAGCTGATACTGCAGTCCTGGAGTCACAGAGCAAGCTAGGAACAAAGCCAGGTGCGCACCCAGGTGTCCTGACTTCCCTGCCCATGACTCAGTCCACCAGCACAGATTAGGTCCTTTTTTCTTTCTCAGTTCACTTCTTTGAACCAAAATGCACTCAGATCCTCCCATGAAATGAAACACTGATGTCACGTCCTAAAGGCTGGAGTTGATGAACAACCCCAAAGGCAAAGCCGAGGCATCTCTGGTCAGACAGTTGTAGACCAAGAGTCATTTGACCTCTTTTCCAAGGGCCACACCCCACCCAGGTCAGGCGGATCCCACAGGGAGACCCATTCTTAGGTCTCTAACTCCAAATGTTTTGTGATTCAGAAGTTGCTTATGAGACATCTGTGGATGTCTCACACAGGACCCCCTGATTCTTCCTCCTGCCATCTTTCTGGTAGCCATCTCACATACCACAGTTTAATTTCGCCTGCCCCACAAAAATGGAAAACATAAATAAAAGTATGGGATTTTTTTAGCAGTTCTGAGAAAGGGTTTAATAGGTAAAGAGCCCAAACTATTAAGATGAGGTTTGGGGATTATCCATGAGTTTCAAAATTCCATTCAATCTTCTCAGATGGCTCAGTATTGACCCCAACTTCAAAGGGATCACTTCAGTCACTGGATTTATTATTCTTATTTCATATTAATTAAGTAGTTACTGTATATACAGTGCTGTTGAGGCCATTCAACATACATAAACACTGCCCTGCATCCTTAGAGAGCAGAGATTTATTATCTCATCTGTCAGGACTTCAAAGCCCTTTCACTCCAATAACACCTTGTCACTGACCATGGAGGAGGCGGAGATGCTTGGGGCACGTGAGGCAGGGAGGGTGGGAGGGAAAGAGAAGTCAATGCTCCCACTCAGATCTGGAGAAAGCTGGTCTTCCATCTGGGTCCCGGTTCTGCATTCATTTTCCCAGCAGAGCTCTCCAAAAACCATGCCCTGGGAAAGCAGTTCAGAGGATGTGTCCTTGTGTAGCAGACAGACGGACAGAACACTGATATAGTAAGTGTCCCTTGTATGTAGCACATGGGTCAAAAGAGTAGAATAACCAAATGTTTCCTTGAATATAAATATATATATTTACAAGGGTATTTATTTATTTATTTATTTATTTATTGGGTTGGAGTCTCACTCTGTCGCCCAGACTGGAGTGCGGTAACACGCTCCCGGCCACCGCAGCCTCGACCTGCTGGGCTCCGGCAATCCTTCCGCCTCAGCCTTCCATGTAGCTGGAACTACAGGCGCGCACTACCACGCCCGTCTAATTTTTTGATTTATTGTAAAGATGAGGTCTCGCCAAGTTGCCCATGCGGGTCTCAAACCCGCGGGCTCAGGCAATCTACTCACCTCAGCCTACCAAAGCGCAGGATTACAGGCTGAGCCACCGAGCCAGCTTACAAGGGTATTTATTTCAGCAAAGAGCTATAAACCACCTGAAAAATCCATCGACAGGAGATCAGTTAAATAAATTATGGCACATCCATGCAATGGAAGACAATGCAGCTATGAAGAAGAATGGGTTATAGGCACCTACATTGACCTGAAAAGAGGTACATGATTATTAGATTTAAAAAAAGAAAAAGGCCGGGCTCAGTGGCTCAGCCTGTAATCCCAGCACTTTGGGAGACCGAGGCGAGTGGATTGCCTGAGCCCATGGGTTTGAGACCAGCCCAGGCAAGTTGGCAAGACCTCGTCTCTACAATAAATCAAAAACTAATCGGGCGTGGTAGCACACGCCTGTAGTTCCAGTTACTTGGAAGGCTGAGGCAGAAAGATAGCCGGAGCCAGCAGGTCGAGCCTGCAGTACTCCAACTCAAAAAAAGAAAAAAGAAAAAGGAGCCGGGCTCGGAGGCTTAGCCTGTAATCCCAGCACTTTGGGAGGCCAAGGAGAGTGGATTGCCTGAGCCCGCGGGTTCGAGACCAGCCCGGGCAACTTGGTCAGACCTCATCTCTACAATAAATCAAAAATTAGCCGGGCGCGGTAGCGTGCGCCTGTAGTTCTGCCTACTTGGAAGGCTGAGGTGGAAGGATTGCCAGAGCCCAGCAGGTCGAGGCTGTGAGTGTGCCACTGCACTCCAGCCTGGGCAACAGTGAGACTCAGACTCAAAAAAAAAAAAAGAAAAGAAAAGAAAAGAAAAGCAGAGCAACCCCGTCAGGTCCCCTCCCACTCTGGGAACTGTTCTGTCCTCTCAATAAATCCTGCTTTCTAAAAAAACAGAAAAGAAAAAGAAAAAGCAAGTTATGAAATATGACTTTATTTTGTTTTTTAAAAAGGGTTAGCCTGTACGTAGATTTATTGTTTGTATATGTCTTTAAAAGGTTGGCAAATCATATATACACGGAAAAAATGAGGGAAAATGTATATACTTAGAAAAGTGAGGGCCGGGCTCGGCGGATCAGCCTGTAATCTCAGCACTTTGGGAGGCCGAGGCGAGTGGATTGCCTGAGCCCATGGGTTCAAGATCAGCCCAGGCAACTTGGCGAGACCTTGCCTCTTCAATAAATCAAAAAGAGAAAAAAAATTAGCCGGGTGTGGTAGCACGCACCTGTAGTTCCGGCTACTTGGAAGGCTGAGGCAGAAGGATCGCCTGAACCCAGCAGGTCGACGCTGGGGTGGCCATGAGCGTGCCTCTGCACTCCAGCCTGGGCAACAGAGTGAGACTCCAACTCAAAAAAAAAAAAAAAAAGAAAAGAAAAGTAAATGGCCGGGCTCGGTGGCTCACCCTGTAATCCACTTTGGGAGGCAGAGGTGAGTGGATTGCCTGAGCCCGTGAGTTCGAGACCCGCCTGGGCAACTTGGCGAGACCTCATCTTTACAATAAATCAAAAACTAGCTGGGCGTGGTAGCGTGCACCTGTAGTTCCAGCTACTTGGAAGGCTGAGGCGGAAGGATCGCCGGAGCCCAGCAGGTCGAGGCTGCGGTGGCCGGGAGCGTTCCACTGCACTCCAGTCTGGGCGACAGAGTGAGACTCCAACTCAAAAAAAAAAAGAAAAGAAAAGTGAGGAAAAATATGTACCATATGGGAAAAAACGTGGAAGGACACACATGAATTTGGTTTTAATGTTTACTTTAGAGGGTGGGGTTGAATATGTTTTTAAAAATTACTGTTTTGTAGGCTCTATATTGTTTGACTCGTGTGAATTTTTATAACCTTAATAAAAAAGAATGAAATATATCATAAAAATAAAGAGAATGGCAGGGAGCGGTGCCTCACGCCTGTAATCTCAACACTTTGGGAGGCCGAGGAGGGAGGATTGCTTAAGCCCAGGAGTTTGAGACCAGCCTGGGCAACATAGTGAGATCTAATCTCTACAAAAAAAAAAAAAATTAAAAAATTAGCCGTAGTGACATGCGCATGTAGTCCCAACTACTTGGGAGGCTAAGGCAGAAAGATCATGTGAGCCCAGGAGTCCAAGGCTGCAGCGAGCTGTGATTTTGCCGCTGCATTCCAGCCTGGGCATCAGAGCAAGACTCCAACTCAAAAGACTAAAAATAAACACAAATAAAGAGAATGAACAAAACTGGGCTTTCAGATGCTTACTGACATACTCAGTGTTGGTGCTTGCCCCGTGTGGGACGCCTCACCTATATGACACTGGAGAGCTGGCAGCCATCACTCAAGAAACCACGACACTTTTGGCCTCGACTGCAGCATCAGGGAGCAAAACAAGGACCAAGGCTGTCAGCACTAAAGAAAAACACTGATGTGTTTAAGCACATGTGACATAAATTTATTCGAAGACTTTGAGATACCTCACTCTGAGATAAAATTAATTAAAACTTGTGCAGATTTCTGGCAACTGTATTCTAGCTCCCCATTATCTATCCAGGGCATGGAAATTTGGAATATATCACAGATCCTTCGGTCACACTCTTTAGCAGGAAGAAAGCAGAGCAGGGCAGAAAGGGCTGGTTGTGTGTGGCAGACTCAGGGCTAAGCATTGTGCCTACATTGTCCCACTCAGTACTTGCAAGAACCCTGCAAGGTTGAAGGAAGAGAACCTTCTACCCCTCCTCCTACCCCTCCACATACACATTCAAGCATGCACTAGAAACTATGGAATAAAGCAGGAGTTGGAGACCAGTAAAAGTATAGTGCCAGCCGGACGCAGTGGCTCACGCCTATAATCCCAGTACTTAGGGAGGCCAAGGCGGGAAGATGGCCTGAGGCGAGGAGTTCAAGACAAGCTTGGGAAACATGGCAAGACTCAGTCTCTACAAAAAATAATATAAAAAGAAGTTTAGTAACTAAGGGCTTAGAGAAGCAGTACTATCCCCTACAATGAGCGCCAGAGAAAGCTACTTGGCAGACTAGGGTGGTAGTAATTCCCAGTTTCTTTTGGACACTTAGCCAGGATACTGTCTAGCTTGGCACTGTCTGAGTTCACTTTATCCCCCTTGGGGTGTTGAGGCACGGGAGGTAGGACCTAAGCATAAAAGGAAGTGATATTAGGACTCTCTTCCTTGCAAGTGACTGAAACCTAACTCAAACCAGCAATACGTTGAATTTTTTGGCTCTTGTAACTAAAAAATGTCAGTGAGTAGGTGGCTTTTGGCTGTGGGATCAGGGTCCAGCTAATGTCAACCAAGACTCAGTCTGTCCCTTTATTTCCTCTGTATTGGCTCCGCTTTTTAAGCAAGGTCTTTTGACAGGGCAGCAAAGATGGGCCCAGAAATTCAATGTTACCTGGTTCCTTGCAACTGAATTTTCCAATGAAAAGAAAGCACTCATTTCCCAGTAGTTTCAGCAAAAGTGCAGGGACTCCCACATGCCTGGCTTAGGTCATATACCCATTCCTGAATTAATTACCCCGGTGATGTGATTGGCCAGGCTGGGTCAGCCCTTCCCAAACTACATAGACTACAAGTGGAGGAGAGGTCTCCCCTCCCCCCCACACACAAATAAAGGAATAACACCAAAGGAATGAGGGAGGGCTGCTGCGTGGCTAGACCACAGACGTCCCTCACAACGTTTCATAGAATCCCACCAACAACTTGTAAACAGGGAGAAACTGGTGGGTGGTGGTTATTTATAACTGTCATTTCTTGGCAAGCATAAGGCCCTCAGATCTTGCTCAACACAATGATAGAAATTCTGAAGATTCTACAAACCCTTTTCTCCCCCTGCCAAGGTTAAGAGTTCAAGGAGCTGGGTGTGGTAGCTCACGCCTGTAATCCCAGCACTTTGGGAGGCCGAGGTGAGAGGATTGCCTGAGCCCAGGGGTTTGAGACCATCCTGGCCAACATGGCAAGACCTTGTCTCTACAATAAACAACAAAATTAGCCAGGCGTGGTGGCACGTGCCTGTAGGTCCAGCTACTTGGAAGACTGAGGGATCACCTGAACCCAGCAGGTTGAGGCTACGGTCACTGTGAGTGTGTGACTGCACTCCAGCCTGGGTGACAGTGAGACTCCAACAGAGAGAGAGAGAGAGATAGAGATCATGAAGATGTGCAAGAACCCTTGCCAGTAAACACTGGAACCATCAGTTCCTGATGCCCAGTGCAGGATATAGGGAGTTCCAGTTGCCTGAAGAGCCGTCACAGCAGAAGGTTCTTGATGGTAAGGAGGCTGGAAATGTCCCAGGAAGAGCTCTGGACCAAGCCAGGTACATTGGTTCCAGCTCAAGATCTGCCTCTAACAAGCCATATGACTTTGAAAACATGCTTAAAGTTCTCGAGCAGTCAATGCTAACCTATGTAAAAGAAAGGGGCCAGGGCAAAGCAAAATGCCACCTAAAGTTTCTCCTGCTTTAGAACTGATTCTAAGCCAGGGTCGTGATTTGAAAAAAAGTGTATTAGTAACTAAACTTTTACCCATAAATAAATAAATGAATAAATAAGTGAATCAAATAAGCAAGACGATTATAAGCTAAAAAAACCCACCAGCAAACCTATGACAATTTGAGCCATAAAATAAGTGATAACAGTAATAGAATATAACCTATGGATAAAATAAGAATCTACTAGTTCATATTGATACCCATCTATCCATCCATCTTTTCATCCATCTGTTCATCTATCTATCCATTCATTTATCCATCCGTGCATGCATGACAAGGTCAAAGAAAAGCTATTCCTTACAATAAAATGTCAACTAGTAAATAAACAAGTAATAATAAAGTTAGAAAACAATCAATGAATATTTAAACTTGTGGGTGAAAGTTTGATGAGGAACACGATATTTACAAAGGCTTAAGTCATCGTCTCATAAATTACCTATTAGTTACAAAGGGGAAAATAATAACATTATAGTGATGAAACCTGGAGGCCAACCTCCTAACCAGTGATCAAAGTTAACATTTCTAGTGTTGGAACAGGCCAACCTCATGTGAGTCTGATCTGGCACTCTGAGAAGACCACAGCATCCCTGCAGCGTCTACCCAAAATCCACAACCCGAATCTAATCATGAGAAAACATCAGAAAAACCCAATTGAAGGAAATTCTACTTAATAACTGACCTGTACTATTTAAAAATGTCAAGGTCTAATTTAAACTTCTTTACGCCCTCCCAAAAAAAGAAGAAAAAATGTCAAGGTCATGAAACACAAAGAAAGATGAAGGAATTTTCCAATATAAAAAAGACTAAAGGGACAATGATAATTAGATGCAATGCATGATCCTGGATTGGATCCTGAACTGGGAAAAAAAGTAGTTATCAAGGACATGACTTGGGATAATTGATGAAACCGAAGACAGATGGTGACGTGAGCATGCATAGCAACCTCCAGCTATGCCCACACTCCAGCTAAGGCACTTTCTCCCAGGCCTGAGGACAGTGGCACACAACCCTCCGAAACTTTGGGGACCCAAGATTTCTTTCATGTTCTACTTCTTTCTTCAGGCTTTCTGTTTCATTCACTGGAATCATCCGTAGGAACCTCAGAAAGGGTCCCCAGAGTCCCTGCAGTCCAAAACCCTCACCTCTCATATCTGTTTCAGCTCCAATTCCTTCCTGGCTTTCACAGGAACAGTCTGCCCTGGACAAGGAGATGGTCACCTGATGTCCCTCAGGAGCTCAGGTGTCTCTGATGTGAATTCGGGTCCCACCAGTACTCAGGGGGAACATTCAACTGTGGAATCACTTGGACACACACACATACTCCACACACACACACACACACACACACACACACACCCTCCCCTCCCTAACCCTTCCCTCCCATCCTGGTTCAGTGCCCAACCCCAACTCCAGCACATACCCCACCAGGAGGGACCACTTTTTCTATTCACAACAGAAGGAGGGTGAGGCAGCAGCAGGCAACCTCCATTTTCCCTTCCTTTAGCATATCTGCCCAGGAGAAATGAGTAAAGTCACCAAAATGAACCAAGTCACTGAGATGGAAAAAACTCTAGGTCATCAATCAGTTTCTCTCTCTCTCTCTCTCTCTCTCTCTCTCTCTCAACTAGGTCTTGCTATATTATTCAGGCTAGTCTCGAACTCCTAGGCTCAAACCATCCTCCAACATCAGCCTCTCAAGTAGCTGGGATTATAGGTGTGGGCCTCCACACACAGCCTAACTATTTTGTGAGTATCAGCCATGTTCTAGACACCATGCTGTAAGTTTCATACACATTTTTCTTTCATCCTAACTATGCCTGTGTTACAACTGAAGAAGCCCGACCTCAGAGAGATCTAAATACTTCTCGATACCTCACACAAGGTTTAAAAATAAAATCTACATCAATTCATAATTTGAATCATTTTAAATATTTTTGTCAATGAAGGCATGTGGAAAATTTGCATAATTGTGGCAGTTGGAGACCAGCACAGGCCAGACTCTATATTAGAAGATAACACATATTTACTAATATAAAATGTAAAATATGGTGAAAGATACCTTAAACAAGACTAAAAGATAAAAGACTAAAAGAAAATATTTACAACACATGTCGCATCAAGAATTGATGGCCTGAGCATACAAAGATTGCCTACAAATTGAGAAAAAGACAATCGGAAAAAGGAGGAACGCCATAAAGACAGTTTTTCAAGGAGGAAATACAAATGGGCATACTGAATGAAACACAGTCAGCCTCCCATGTTGACTATTGTCAAAGAAAAGTCATATGAAACAATAATGAGACATAATGATTGAACATATTAGATTGGCAACACACCAAAAGATTGATAGCGTCTAGTGCTGTGAGGGTGTGGGAGAATTGGCTTTTATATACAAGGCAGGCAGAAATGGGAATTGCTAAAACATGTTTGAAACACTTTCTGGAAAAATCTATTTAAATAAAAGATACAGCTGGGCGCGGTGGCTCATGCCCATAATCCCAGCACTTTGGGAGGCGGACGTGAGAGGATTGCGTGAGTCCACGGATTCAAGCCCAGCCCGGGCAACATGGCAAGATCTTGTCTCTACACTAAATCAAAAAATTAGCCGGGTAGGGTGGCACATACCTATAGTTCCAGCAACTTGGAAGGCTGAGGTAGAAGTGCCTGAGCCCAGCAGGTCAAGGCTGCAGTGGCCTTGAGTGTGCTACTGCACTCCAGCCTGGGTGACAGGGGGAGATTCTGACTCAAAAAAAAAAAAAAAAAGATACATATTGACCCAACAATTTCACTTTAAGGAATTTAGGTTACAGAAATAAGATTGCCAAGTGCCAATAATGATGAAATGTATACAAAAATTGCTTATTATCGCATCGCCTAAAGTGGAAAAAACTTCAATATTAATCAATTGAGGAAAAATTAAATAAATTATGGTACAACTATACGATGGGCTATCACACAGCTATCAAAAATATACAAATGTGTCCCAATATTTTGATCTGGACTCGGAATTTCCATGACATACTCTTTTTTTTTTTTTCTTTCCGAGTTGGAGTCTCACTCTGTCACCTAGACTGGAATGCAGTGGCCTCTCCCGGCCACCGCAGCCTCGACCTGCTGGGCTCCGGTGATCCTTCTGCCTCAGCCTTCCAAGTAGCTGAAACTACAGGTGCATGCTACCACGCCCGGCTGATTTTTTGATTTATTGTAGAGATGAGGTCTCGCCACGTTTCCCAGGCGGGTCTTGAACCCGCGGGCTCAGGCAATCCACTCACCTCAGCCTCCCAAAGCACGGAATTACAGGCTGAGCCACCGAGCCCAGCTGACATACTCTTAAACTCTTAAAAAGTGCATCTATTTGGCCAGATGTGGTGGCCCATGCCTGCAATCCCAACATTTAGGGAGACTGAAGCAGGAAGATCGCTTAAGCCCAGGAGTTCAAGACTAGCCTGGGCAACATAGCAATATCTTGTCTTTTCAAAAAATAAAAAATGTAGCTGAGTGTGGTGGCACGCACCTGTAGTCCCAGCTATAGGTGGAAGGATCGCCTGAGCCCAGGAGGTAGAAGCTGCAGTAAGCTGCGATCACTCCAGCCCAGGCAACAGAGTGAGACCCCCAACTCAAAAAAAAAAAGTACATATATTGTATGATTCCTTTTTGTTAATACATTTGTTTAAAAGAAACAAAAACCCACACATGTATATATGTTTGCTTATGTTTCCCTTAACATGCATAAATTAGTTGAAATATTTAAACAAACTTAACACTGGTTACTCAGCAGGCATAGGAGGCAAAGAGCAGAGAGGATGAGTGTTCAATTTGTTTTTACATCCCTATTTAATTTAATTTGTTATCAAAGAACAAATAGTTGTAACTTTCACAACTAAAAAAATTAAGTAACTTCTTCAAATTCAAAGTCCACTTTAAGCCAGGCTCGGTGGCTCAGCCTGTAATTCCAAGCTTTGGGAGGCCGAGGTGAGTGAATTGCTTGACCCCGTGGGTTCAAGACCTGCCTGGGAAACTTGGCGGGACCTCATCTCTACAATAAATCAAAAATTAGCCGGGCGTGGTAGCGCATGCCTGTAGTTCCAGCTACTTGGAAGGCTGGGGCAGAAGAATCGCCAGAGCCCAGCAGGTTGAGGCTGCGGTGGCCGGGAGCAGCCACTACACTCCAGTCTGGGTGACAGAGTGAGACTCCAACTCAAAAAAACCCCAAAAAACAAAGGCCACTTTATGGTTGTTCAGGTTGAACCCTGTACAAATGATCTGGGGTTGGAGATAAAGGTAGTATTCACATCATAAACATGGCTGGCAGGGTGTGTGTGTGTGTGTGTGTGTGTGTGTGTGTGTGTGTGTGTGTGAAGGGATGAGCAGAGAGAGACACCAGCCCAAGTTCTGAAGCTGCAAGGGAGTCCTCTCTGCTTAAAACTCACACCTGGCCAGGCTCGGTGGCTCAGTCTGTAATCCCAGCATTTTGGCAGGCCGAGGCGAGTGGATTACCTGAGCCCACAGGTTCGAGACCTGCCTGGGCAACTTGGCAAGACCTCGCCTCTACAATAAATCAGAAATTAGCTGGGTGTGGTAGCACATGCCTTTAGTTGTGGCTACTTGGAAGGCTGAGGCAGAAGGATCTCCAGAGCCCAGTGGGTCGAGGCTGCAGTGACCAGAAGCATGCCACTGCCCTCCAGTCTGGGCGATGGAGTGGGACTCCGACTCAAACAAACAAACAAACAAAAAAAAACCTCACACCCACACACTGGATCATTCACACTCAGAAGCGCATACATTGCTGACACACTCTCATCCACACCGCTGGGCCTGTCCCAGCCACACCTCAGGTGTCCCTCCACTTTTGGAGAACCAATTCCTTACCCCTCCCCACTATGAACTTGGTACAACCCCTTTACTTAACCCAGGGATTAGGGTTAAAGCAAAGATACGAGCTGCCGGGACCATATGTGTCCTGGCATGGGGGCGGGGAGGGGCAGGAGCAAGCAGGGGATGTGAGCCAGTGGGATTGTGGGCACAGGTGTGCCCTCAGCTGGCACGACTGCAGGGCGGATGTTCAGGAAGGCTCTCTGCTGGGCACCACCGGGATAAGGCCGCCATGTGCAGTTGTTCAAGCTATGCGGTAATACACTAAATTTAACACAATTTTACCTGAGGGCGGGGCATCGTTTGCCCATTTGTGCAGAGACGCCATATGGGTAAACAAAAGTCCCACTAATAAGTGATGGAGACAGAACCCAACCCCAGGCTCCACTCCACATCAACTGTGTGACTTTGGAGACGGAAGTATGATCGTGGATGTTGAACACTTTTGAAAAGTCATAAATATGAGGGATCATGACACATGATTCTCTGGTTCCCCAGCCAGCAGACTGCTGGAGATCAGCTTGTCTGTTCCTGGTCTCCAGGTACCTGAGAACACTAGCCGCTGGGAGAGATTGATGTCTGTGTCAAAACACCACAGCCCACAGCAACCTCTCATCTTCCCATTTCTATTAAATTTAGGTCCATACCAGGTGTTTAGAAATCAATGTGTTTTGCAATGTCAATGATCTTTCTTTGAGTGGGTAAGGTATATGTGGTGTGTGCATGCGTGTGCGTGCGTGTGTGTGTGTGTCCTTAACAGGATTTGAAACTCCTAGAGGACAGACACTGTCCTTCTTTGCATCTCCTGCAATACCTTCCTGGTGTGTGTGCGTGTGTGTGTGTGTGTATGTGTGTGTGTGTGTGTGTCCTTAACAGGATTTGAAACTCCTAGAGGACAGACACTGTCCTTCTTTGCATCTCCTGCAACACCTTCCTGGTATTCCTCAACCGTCTTCCCAGATCACTGTGTTAAGATATCTCCGTCTCTATAATCTACATTTAAACAAATGAAAACTCTTCTAATACGAAAGAAACTAAATAACATATAAATGATGTCTAGACAGTGCTTGGTCTATGATAGATGCTTGCAAATATTTCTTTCCCTTTACTCCCCTTCTGATGCAGAAGAATAAGAACATTCATTCAACAAAATTAATTCAAGGCCAGCTGGGAGCAGTGTTCCAGCACTTTGGGAGGCAGAGGTGGGACGATCGCTTGGACCCAGGAGTTCAAGACTAGAGAGACATCGCCTCTACCAAAAAAAAAAAAAAAAAAACTAAAAAAGGAATATTAATGTAAGGCCATTTGTTAAGTATCAGGCACTGTGCTGGGTATTGGAGATACAATGATACACAGTAAATAATCTCTTTTCTCAAGTTCTTTGGTCCATCTGGCCAGAAAAACAGCCTTGATTATAGATTTTCACACGTTACATGAAATACTGAACAAGGTGCTCTTGAACAGAGCTTAACAGAGGGGTAATTTGATATATTAATGATTTTCTAGGATTGAAAGGGGGATAGAAGATAGCAGTTTTGGAAGGTGATGTTTGAACAGGATCTTGAAGGATGAATAGGAGTTCACAGAACTGAAAAGCAATAAGAACAATATAGGCAGAGGAAACAGAATAAAAGAAGCCACTTTCAGTACTAAAAGTTAGCTTGAAAATAACCACCTTCTTGAACAGAACTATGATCCAATGCAACTGCCAGGGAAATGACCCCAAATCAAAATCAGCTGACTGGAAGAGGGAGCAGTGCTTCTGACCTGGGCATTCCATCAGCTGTCACATCCTCGGGCTCTTCAGGACCTGGCACTAGCCTTTATCTACTCTTAGTGTAAAGATGTTCAGAGCTTTTCAAATTATGCATGTTATTATTTTCCTTTATCTGGAAAGAAACTGATTTTAAAGCCAAAGACCCAAAGTTACAAGTACCCTCCCCCCAGGAATTTATTTTAAACCTGGGAATTTCCCCAAGGCCTGGAATTTGGTGTCTGGGTTCCAGATTCGGGGGTAATTGCTGGGCTCCTCTGTCAGGCCCTGCCCCCACCCGCAACATCTGTTCAGCAGGGCACAGCTTCCCAAAGGTCTGCCCAGCCCTCTCCTGGTAACTCTACCTGGGGAGAAAAGCAGCCCTGATGACCCACCAGATCAAAGATAGAGCCCAAAGTGTTTACAGTATCAGCTTTCACTCCTGGGAGGGAAGGGCTGTATCTTTCTGTAGGGCTGCAAAACCAACTGTAGCTTTGTGAGTGGCCCGCCCTGTTGGCACCTCCAGGCCCAGGAACCCAGCTGCTGCCCCAGCCCAGCCCAGGGAGGGAGGGAGGCCGTGGACAGGTCGCCCAGCACGAGAACAAAGCTATCGGCCCCATCTCTGCAGGGTACCAGCCTCTCCCTCACACCTGCCAGGCGGACCCTCTCTTTCTTGGTTAACCTCTTTGTCTATCTAGTTTGGCACCCGACCCATGGGAGACTCTCAGTTAGGATTTGTGGGTCCTCAGCAGCTCAGTTTTGTGACAAGACCTTGAGATCTGGAATCAGAAGATCTCGATCAATACTCTTCTACCTGTAGCCAGTTGCCTGTCTGCGCCTGAGTTTCCTCGTCTTTTAAATGAGGATGATAATCCTGTCTCACCTAGCTGCTCCTCATGGTTGTTCACTCACAGAGCATAAGGGCATCAACGTGGAGGGGAAGAGGCAGTGCGGAGAGGAGGCCAAGGGCTCCACTCCTGCACTGCCAAGACCCAGGCTGGTATTTCCTAGTGACGTGACCCAGGGCAAGTTATGTAACCTCTCTGATGCCTCAGTGTTCCTCATCTGTAAAATGGGATTATAACAGTTCCTGCTTCACAGGGTCATTAGGAGGATTAAATGAGATCATGCTTCTAAAGAGCTTAGTGCAGCATCTGGCACGTAATACAGCTTACCCAGCATCTACTCTGTGGAAGGTGCTGGGGTTAGAGAGATCAAAGGCGCCGAGCTCACAGCGTGGTCACTGGGAAGAGAATTGAATGAAATAACAATTGCAAAAGCAAATCAGGTCATTAACCCCTTGACACACATCCCACTTCAAACATCTCGTGTGTGTGTGTGTGTGTGTGTGTGTGTGTGTGTGTGTGTGTGTGTGTCTCCACTGCATGTTGTGGTTCCTGCCTACCTCCTCTCCGGCCCCTTGATCTTCACCCTCCAGTCACACTGGACTCTTTTCTTGTCCTTGGACCCATCAAGCTCTTTCCTGTCCTGAATCTTTGCTGTCCTTTCTGCTTAGACAGTGGCTCCAACACTTAGGCAGTAACATCTCCCGAGGAGTTATTAGAATTGCACATTTTCCAACCCCACCCATGCCTTCTAAATCAGAAACCCTGGGGGTAAGCCCCGCAAGCTGTGCCTTCTGGTCCTCAGGTGATTCTAATGTGCAGGTGAGTTGGTGCACAGGTGATTCTGTTGCACAGGTAATCTAGCGTTCAGATTATTCTGATGCACAAGTGATTGACTGCACAGGTGATTCTGGTGCGCAGGTAATTCTGGTGCACAGGTGATAATAGTGCTCAGGTGATTCTGTTACACAGGTGATTCTGGTGCTCAGGTGATTCTAATGCACAGGTGATTCTGGTGCACAAGTGATTCTGGTGCTCAAGTGATTTGCTGCACAGGTGATTCCAGTGCAGAGGTGACCGGTGTTCGGGAGAGTCAGATGCGCAAGTGATCCTGGTGCTCAGGTGACTTTGGTGCTCAGGTGATTTTGATGTTCAGGTGATTCTGGTGCTCACGTGATTCCAGCATTCAGATGATTCTGATGCACAGGTGATTTTGATGCACAGGTGATTCTGATGCTCAGGCGCATCTGATGCTCATGTGATTCTAGCGTGCAGGTGATTCTAGTACTCAGTTGATTCTGATGCACAGGTGATTCTGATGCTCAGGTGATTCTGGTCACAGGTGATTCTAGCACACAGGTGATTTTGATGAACAGGTGATTCTGATGCTCAGGCGCATCTGATGCTCGTGATTCTAGCGTGCAGGTGATTCTAGTACTCAGTTGATTCTGATGCACGGGTGATTCTGATGCTCAGGTGATTCCGGTCACAGGTGATTCTAGCACACAGGTGATTTTGATACACAGGTGGTTTTAGCACTCAATTGACTCTGATGCACAGGTGATTCTGATGCACAGGTGATTCTAGTGCTCAGGTGATTCTGATGCATGCTGAAGTGTAAGGACCACTAACCTACTATTCTCCACTCTTGTTTGGCTGGCCCTTTCCTCAGGGAGGAATTCCTCTTTATTCTTCTCAGAAGAGCCTTTGCCGCCAAAAGAGGTTTGTGAGAGAGCCTGTGTTTTCTCTGTTGACTTATCATTTAGTTTGAAAGAAATTAGAAGTGTCTGTAAGAAGCCAGTTTGAAACATCCACCCCATGGGAAGTTCTGGATGGATGAGCTGGAAGATCTAGGGGAGGCACAGTGACACGCATGGGTTTCCCGGCCACATGGCCATTGCAGAAAGAGAAAACAAAGCACAGAGGCCTGGGGCAGGTGAGCTGGCTTAAGTGGAGAGAAACCAAGTCACTTGGGGATGTTTAGCACCTAATGTAAAAGCAGAAATGTTAAAGGTATAATTAACAGCTGTGTTCTAATCTCAGTAGTAGCTAAGTACAGACTTAAATATAAGCCTAGATATAACAAAATAACCCCAGGAGAGCAAAAGAAAAACCAGAAAGTTGTTGCTAATTGCAGCCAAGTTAGTGATACCTAGGAAGGGTTTTTTTCCCCCCATTTTAACATATCATCTCATTGTGGTTTACAAAAAAAAAAAAAAGTTCACCAACTAAATATGGCGTAAATGCATAGGTCATTGCCAGCACACTGTTGACAGATCTTGGGTCTGCATTTTGACAGGCACCATCACACTCACCTGACAAGTAGCAGCTTCCAGTAAAAGCAGAGAATCTGGAAGGAATGGGAGAGTCTCTGCAAGGTGCCATTTTATTGATTGGAATGCAACAAGGTCAAGGACCAGGAGGAGAGCAGCACAGGCTCGCCGGGCACGGAGGGGGCCCAGGATGCTGCTGCGCACGGACAGACCTCTTCATCCGGTGCGCTTATGAAGAAATAATGCAATTGTGCAGGGCAGAGGAGCCACAGATAGAACAAAGGGAGGAAGGAAAAATCAATATGCAGTAGAGAGGAGGAAGGGAGCCTGGCGTGATGTCTGACTCTTGCTGGCAAGAAAAGGGAACAGGTGGTCTAAGTGGGCGGCCTTTTACCCCACACCACAGAGCCCAAGCATGGTCGGCATCCACAGATCACTGACTGAGCAGTCTGCCCTGAAACTCTCCAAAGACACTGCTCTTCCACACACTGGAGGATTGCGAGGCAGAAAGATTGCATAACTTGCTCATATTCTAAGTAAAAGCACTAAGACTTAAACCCAGGTCTCACTCCTTTGTCCCAAGCTCTTTCTAAGCCACCGCAGCAGTAGTCTACAAGACCATTCACCAAATACGAGCCAAAGCAAGGTTGGGAGCAGAGAGGACCACTCTACCTGTATCTGTGGAGTTGGTTTCCCAAGGCTGATTCACCAGGGAAACAGCCTCTGGGGAAATTTGACTCCCTCCCTCTCCCTGCCCTGCACAAACCCATGCGAGGCGGCGATATACATCTCTGAGAGCAGTCCACCTGAGTCCAGCAAGTGGTCTTCACCAGGGTCTCAGGAAAGACCCTGGGATTTCGCTCTGGAATTTGCTCCTTGTCCCCCACTCTTCCTGGAGGCAAGCAAGAGAGAGGACACTTGAAGAAGCTTGCAGTGACAACCTGGGGCTCCCGGCACTGAAATCTGCATTCTTTCCTAGCCGGGCTCTCCCTAGGGCCAAGTAGGGACTCCCCTGTCTTGATCCTCACCCTGAGCCCCCGACCCTGTTCTGCCCCCTCCCTCCTTTTCACTCTGCAGTGTTTTCATTGGAGAGGAACACAGGGCTCGATAAATCAAAGTGGTTTCCCCAGCAACAGTGGGACAAGCAGGTTTACTTACGCCAGGTAAATAATGCATGAGCTCGGGCTGAGAAATACGGCACCAAGTTCATGTTACTAACAGGTTCACTGAACCTCGAGGCTGGGCTTCTGAGCCTCGGTCCCAGGGGATAAGGTTGCAGTTCCCCGCCAGTCCCTCTTCTCCAAAGGAAGCCTTTCTGTATTCAGGCTTTTTGTGTTTGGGGGCTTTTCCCTCCCTTTCCCCTGGTCTCACCGTGCTATTTCCTACTCCCTAAATCAAACTGCCTTTGCCTTTGAGAGCCAAGCACCCATTCTCCACGTGGTTTCTCTCTCTTTAGAGACAAGGTATTCATGGGGAGAGGCTGTGCTTTGCAGAGTCAGGCAGCACGGCAGAGACTCGACTCCAGGTTGGTTTCCCCATCTTCCCGGGTCTGCCGGAGGATGGTTCATTTCCAGCTCCATTAGGTACACCTGACGGGTCAGCCAGGTCCCCACGCTCCCTGGCACATACAGACTGCCAAGAAGAAATGTAAACTGAACTGCATTGTGAAAGAACAACTTTGTGATAAAGACTATGTGCTCCTCCCTCCCCCTGAGAATAACTGATACTGAATCGACATCTTTCTCCCCTCCCAGAAGTTATTTTCCTTTCTCTGGTTTGTACTCTGAAAGTAGCAAGTTATTTTTTTAACTTTGTAAATGCTAAATTGTAGTATAATGTAGAAAACCCCTTTTTACAAACATCAAAGCACCCTCCCAACTTGACATGTCCCTCCCACCATGCCCCCACCCCAAAGAGAATCATTCATTTAGAAGATTGAAAATTCAGTACAAGGAGAAACTTTAAAACACCAATCATAGCCAGGCATGGTGGCGCGTGCCTGGAGATCCAGCTACTTGGAAGGCTGAGGCACAAGGATCACCTGGGCCCAAAACATCGAGGCTACGGTGGCCATCAGCGTGCCACTGCACTCCAGCCTGGGTGACAGAGTGAGACTCTAACTCTCAATAATTAAATAAATAACACCAAACAGCTGGTGGCTCACGCCTATAATCCCAACATTTTGGGAGGCAAAGGCAGGAGGATTGCTCGAGGCCAAGAGTTTGAGACCAGCCTGGGGCAATATAGCAAGACCCCATCTCTAATATATATATATATATATATATATACATATATATTTTTTTTTAATTAGCCAGGCCTGGTGACACATGCCAACAGTCCCAGCTCCTGGGGAGGCTGAGGCAGGAGGATTGCTGAGCCTAGGAGTTCGAGGCTGCAGTGAACTATGATTGTACCCACTGCACTCCAGCCTGGGTGACGGAGCGAGATCCTGTCTCTGAAAACATAAAAATAAAACACCAGTCATAATAAACTGGGAGGTTTTATGGGAGAGGGCATGAAGATTTGGTCTCTACCCCAAAGGCCTGTGGCTTTTCAGATTCACCTATGAGGGTAACAAGGCGTCCAAAGTTGAGTGGACTGGAACACTTACAGATGTGTAGAGTAACTGATCTGGCGTCCTGTCCATCTGTCCCAACAGATGTGTAGACAGTAGCTGGGCCTCTGTTTACCTTTTATCCCCAGCACTTGGCACACTGCCTTGCACATAGTAGATATCATCCAGATGAATAAGATAGTAAAGAAAAGCTGATGAAATTATCCAGTTTCCATGTGAAAAAAAAGAAGTTGCCTCAACACAGGCAATGAGGTTCAGGCAATTATTGCCACTTACTGTGTCTGCTCTAACATCTTTCTGATATTATAAAAAGGTCTGACAGCAGACCTTGCATACAATATCGAAGTGTTAATGAGTAACTATCTATGGAAATGCTCCTATGAAAAGCCTCCCTGCTTCTCAGGTGGAAAGGAAGTAATTCACATTGACAACAGATCCCGCTCCATCAGGCCCAAAAGAGGCATGTCTTCAGGGAGTGTCATAGCAACCTGACTGGTCTGTGAAAATTATAGCAGTTTTGCATTAAAACCTGAAAACTGAACAGTCAAATCTGTTAGAAAAACTATGAGGGGGAAAAAAAAAAAGAAGACCCAGTAACAAAAACAACTAAATCATCTCAGGTTCTTATTCAAACGGCTTAGATAAAATCATAGATAGCCGGGCTCGGTGGCTCGGCCTGTAATCCCGCGCCTTTGGGAAGCTGAGATGAGTGGATTGCCTGAGCCTGCGGGTTCGAGACCCACTCGGGCAACTTGGCGAGACCTCATCTCTACAATAAATCAAAAACTAGGCGGGCATGGTAGCACGCGCCTGTAGTTCCAGCTACTTGGAAGGCTGAGGCGGAAGGATCGCCGGAGCCCAGCAAGTCGAGGCTGCGGTGGCCGGGAGCGGCCACTGCA
>CAUYQG010110310.1:0-10345 GCA_963574415.1 Tarsius wallacei | reverse complement strand
GAGCAGCCAATAGACACGTGAAAAAATGCTCAGTCTCACTATTCATCAATAAATGTAAATAAAAACCCTATTGAGATACCACCTAATTCCAGGAAGAATGCCCATTGTTAATAAAACAAAAAACAACAGATGTTGACAAGGATGTGGAGAAATGGAATGCTTCTATACTGTTGGTGGGAATGCAAACTAATTCAGCCTCTTTGGAAAACTGTGGTGATGTCAAAAAGAACTGGAAATTAACCTTTGTGACCCAGCAATCCCTCTTCTGGGAACATACCCAGAGGAACTCAACTCATTCTACAAAAAAGATACCTGCACATGCATGTTTACTGCAGTACTAATTTACAATAGCAAAAACATGGAACCAACCATGCTGCTCATCAAAACTGGACTGGATTTTTAAAAAATATGGTACATATATATGATGAAATATTACACAACCATAAAGAAGGAAAAATTATGGACTTCACAGCAACTTGGATGGATTTAGAGTCCATAAATACTCAGTGATCTATCACAGAAACAAAGAATTAGTACCATATGTTCTCACTCATAAGTAGACCCTGAACATCATCATAATTCTACAAAAAAGGTATTGGCAGTGTCAGGACACTCTGGGGGGTTAGAGGGAGACACATAACATCAACAAGGGTGCCTGATCCTAATCCATGCAAAGCGAGGCCCAATGGAAGGCTCAAAACTTCATCTGTACCCAAACCACTTATGTATGCAATCCAAACTTGTATCCCACAACTTTAAAATACATTTCAAAGTGACATAAAATAAAGAAAACTGTATTGTTCCTAGTTGCAGATAAAGAAGCTGGCTTTGAGAAAATAATTTGACCAAGAGCTAAGTTAATAAAATGAGTGCATAAGACCTTGTCAACAAAGTCCAGTGCAATTTTCTGAAGTCAATGAAATTATATTATTTAGAGCACTAATCTTTGGACATGTATCAAAGTAAGAAAAGTGAATAAAATATACTTTTATGAGAAAGAAGCTTGTCAATCAAAAATAGATCTAGATATTCTAAATTAGTTCCTCATTTCTTGTTCTATTCACTTTTTGTTTTCAGACTACACTCAAATTGTGTAAAACCAGAGTCTTATATTACCCCCAAGTGCCATTTGAAAGTATCCTCTTTGTCTATTTTCTTTTTTCATGATTAAGAAATTCAAGAGTTAACTAAATCTATGGACCTGGTATCTTGAACCTAGTTTCAACCTTTGTCATTAGGGTGGTGGACAGACCTCCAGTGGACTTCACCTCCTAGCGATTCCACCCTTGTAGAGTTCCTCCCCTGAGCAGGGGCAGGGTGATTTGTTCTCGAGCAACAAAATACAGCAAAAGTGACAGGATATCTCTCCTGTGATGTAAGGCAATAGTAAAGGAGTTATACACTATATAAGATCCTGTCTTTCTTGAAGAAATGCTACAAATATTCTCTTTCACAGACCTGGAAGAAGCAATCTGCCGTGTTGGAGAAGCACAGGGAACTGTGAGTGGCCTCTAGGAGATGGAGACAGCCTCCAGCAAGAAACTGAAGTCTCAGTCCTGCAACCTCAAGAAAATGAATTCTGCCAACAACTTAAGGGAATGTGGAAGCCTCTAAGACCACATTTTCCAGTGAGCCTCTAAGACCACAACCCACAGCCTTGCTGACACTTGAATTGCGGTGGGGGAACCCTGAAGCAGAGAACCCAGTCAGGTTTTGCCCAGACTCCTGGTTGATAGAAACAATGAGATGACAAACATGTATGGTTTTAAACTGCCAAATTTGTAATAATTTGCTTATCAGCACTAGGGAAATAATATAAAGACCAGAACATATGCTGACTTCAGATAAATTCTTCTGAAACTAAAAAATAAAATTGTGTTGCTAAAGATACTATAGATTAATTGTCCATGCTCCAAGGTAAGGCTGATCCTTCTACTTGTGACTAGATTCAATCCCCTCTGGGCTTCAGTAATTCTCTCCTCTCCTGTGTTGTAATTTTACTCTTTCTGTTGGATCATTGTAATCTGCCTTGTGGTAGGCTGATAATGACCCCCAAAGATAAGTCCAGGTTCTAATGCCCAGGACCTGTGAGTGTTACCTTATTTGGGGAAAAAAAAATTGTTGGTGTAAGTAAGAATCTTGGGATGGGGAGATTGTTCTGATAATCATCCCTTGTGGAATCTTTCTCCCAACTGTGGGCCCAGGTAGGCCCTATATGCAATCACATGCATGCTTATGAAAGAGAGACAGAGGGATATTTGAGATATACAAAAGAGGAGGAAGAAATTTGACCACAGAGGCAAAGATTGGAGTGATGTGGCCACAACCCAAAAAATACTGGCAACAGTCAAAAGCTGGAAGAGGCAAGAAACCAAATTTTCCCTGTAGTCTCTGGAGCTAGCATGGCCCTGCTGAAACTGATTTTGGAATTTTGGCCTCCAGAACCGTGAGAGAATAATTTTCTCTTGTTTTAAACCACCTAGTTTGCTAAGAAATCACAGGATGATAATATAGTTTACAAATTTGCTATTATATCTGCCATCATGAAAAAAAAATTCTCTTAACCCCAATTTGCTCCTCCAGCAGCTACCCTTTTCTTTATAGAAAAACTCCCTTAAAACAGTTGCCTCCACTTAAAAGTCCCCACTTGCCTCTTTTTCTTCTCTCTTGAACCATTTTTCTCTGTCATGCTCCTAAAATTGCTCCTCAATATCACCGTGATTTCTGTATTTCTAAACGCAATGACCAGTCATATGGGCCTCTCAGTGGCAGTTGACATGGTAGACCCCTCTCTTCCTTGAAATGCATCATGCATTCAACTTCCAGTACATGACACAGGCCTCATTTTCTACTCACTCTTTTTTGGTCTTCTGTGCTGGTTCCACTTCCTCTCTCCAAAGGACAGGGTGCCCCAGGGCTTTCCTCTATTTCTCACCTTTTCCTTTGAGATCTCTTCTGCTCTCATGGCATCACATAAAATCTGTTTCCAGTGGTTTCCAAATATATATCTCTGGCCCAGATCTTTCCCTTGCATTCCAGACTTGTATATTCAACTGCTTACTCATCTTGTCTACTCGGATGGCTGATCAGCATCTCAAACATAACATGTCTAGGACTGAACTCCTGAATTTCACCCCAAACTTGCTTCTTCTTTAACTCCATTACCAAACTTAAAGGAGGTCTTGTCAAAATCTTTGCCTTATCGCCTTCTCTCACATCTCACATCCGATCTGTCAACCAATCCTATTGGTTCTTAACCTCACAATATCCTTGGAATCCAGTAATTTCCCACCAACTTTGTTGTGAACACTGTGGGCCATGCCACCTCTATTTTGCACCTGAATTACTGCAGTGACTTCTCCAGCAGTCTCCCTGCCACCGTGGCCACTTTTATACCATCTATATCATGGAAGCTAGGTAGTCCTGTGATATCCTGAGTGCAATCACTCATGCCTGAGTGAGGTCATGTTATGGCCCTGCTCAAAGCACCAGAGGCTTTTGATCACAGGTTGGCGATCTGCCCCTGGGTGATCTCCTTGACTTCATCTCCTGTTTTTTCCTCTGCCCTGCTTACTCCACCCTTGCCATGGCCTTCTCACAGTCTCTCCCTGCCTTTCCACATACACTCTTCTCTCATTTACTGTTACCCCTCCTGGAGGCCTCTCCACTGATAGCTCCAACCGATCTAATTACATGTAATCAATGTTATGACTAAGAGAAACTGGGCTCACACTTTATATAGAATTTTTGCCTCCTATGTGATGTAAAGCCTTCACGATGATTACTTCCTGTGTCTTCAGAATGTCTTGGGAGGTGAGCTTTATTTTTATTCCTTTAATTGAATTGTTGGAACTCCTTAAAATGCTATTTGAGTCATTCCAAGTGTGGGATTGATTGTTTCTCTTTTTGTTGTAGAGACCACTTGGTTCTTTGCAAATTGAAAAATATCCTCATCAGAAATCAAGGTGATCCTTATAATCTTTTGAGCAGAAACTCTAATTTCTGTCTTGGTGTTCAGAATGGTTTTCTACAGCTGGGAAGTTCAGCAACACAGCACTGATTCCTGCCTAAATCAGGGTGCTCCTCTGCACTGAGCATAACATCAGTAGACATTTCTTTGCTGACAGAAACTAGCCTCAGTTTCCATTTAACAAAGGTCAGAGTAAAACAGTAAAATCAATGGAAACTGAATGAATATTATTGGAGGAGTACAGTATTGCCTGATTCTCATAAATATCAAAGAAATTTAAAAAAAATCAAAGGTATAGATGAAGCCATTAAAGGACACTTCCATTTGTTCCTTGTGCATGTGATCAGACAGATTGATAGAGTGGGAGAACACAGGGTCCATGACAAGACATCTTCAAAGTCTACTTTGGAGAACACCTGTTTCAGGTTAATCTTGCTAAACAGCTTTGTTTTCCCAAGCATCTTTTTTGTGTGCATATTCTAAAACACCTAAATGAGCATAGAGAGACTAATGAAAAATACAAATCATTCTAAATCAACTATGTCTCATCAGAAGATACAGCTTTCTAGAATTATGTTTTTTTACGATGCAAGCTATGAGTCAGTTTGGCACACATTTTCTCTTGTGCTTGTTGTTTCTTTACATTAGTCTACTAATGGGTTCATATCATACTATGGGTCCAAAAGAATGTTGGCTGAACCACCAACTTATATTTTCACACTTTGCTCACATTTGGAGGGTTTGCAAGCATTTCTTTTCTTTATTTTCTGACGCACTTTTGGATATATGTATTACAATGAATGTACCTAGATTGGATGTAAATAATTTAATATTCTGGGACAATGATGGCATGTTATAAAGAAAGCAGGTTAGTGAGTGGTAGACTTTAAGCTCTTAAGGTCAGGGATTATATCCATTTCGTGTCTGTCCTCCTCAAAGGCCATTGAGCACAGAGCAATTCAGCGAAGAGTGAGTTGTGGTCTCCTGAAGAGGAGAGCACTAAGACCGAGCATGAGGACTTTCAAGGAAGAGTGTGGAGGAGACACATTGAGAAGAGAGTCTCTCTATAGGCACATCCGCTGATCTGAATTATAAGAAGTTAAACAAGCATTAGCACGATTTGGCCTGATAGAATTCTACTGCTGTTCCTGAGTGAAGAAGACACCTGAGGAACTGATCGTGCCACTTCCCACTGGGCAGGTACCATCCCAGACCTATTGTGTGTTCTGCAAAGCAGTGGAGGAAACCAGAAATTCCGGTCAGTTTCAGTTGTCATCGGTGATATTTTCAGCATTACAGGGAACTGAAATGTGGGCCTCTCTGAGCTCCAGGATAAGTTTTGCTCCAGGAACAGTGACTTGGTATTTTCCAGGATACAAACATATCTTCTGTACATCAGGTATGAGACATCAGGTATGAGTGGTTTATGGCCCTGGTCAGAGAGGTCTGAAGTATGATGTAATGGCACCCATATTTTCAGCTTCATCTGTGGACAATTAGGTAAGGGGAAAGAAACCTGTAGAATATGACTAACAATGTAGACCTAGCAAGAGGGATTGAGTATGTGTATGTATATGTTAGAGTGAGACTCCGGGTCAGATAGACAGAGGTGAAGCAGGGAGACTTGTAGTGCTAAGATGTATTTTTCTATTAACTCAAGTGTTTTGGATTCCCGTGACTCAGTACTAAGACCAGAAGCAAGACTCCAAAGTGCAGCCACCCAGAGCACTCCAGCTTCCACCATACAGACCAGACATGTTCAATCCCTCAGCTGAACCAATCATCATCACCATAATATATTTTTAAAGGAGAGAAGAGAAGGAAGTGATGATATTAGCTACTAAGCTCTCTGGTCCTGCCATTAGCTAGCAGGTTGATTTCTTACCCCTTTCATAGATCCGGTTTTTTTTTTTTCATCTGATATTTCAATACTTGGTGGAAAAGGGCAATTCAAACAATGAGTTTGGGCAAAAAGCTAAATAATCAGTGACCTAGTTACCTACAGAGTGTAGAGTGTACCTCAGCTTTCTAATTCTAATTCACATTGCTTTAAGGAAACAACATGAATAGACCCTTGAGAGTGTCTCATTTTAAAGTTTAAAGTCTGGAAATGTGATACCTCCTACTTTGTTTCTTTTGCTGAGCATTGTTTTGGCTATTCGTGGTTGTTTTTGTTTCCATATGAATTCCTGTGTTGTTTCCAGGTCTGCGAAGAATGATGATAGTAATTTAATGGACATTGCATTTAATCTGTAGATTTCCTTGGGTAGGATGCACATCTTAACAATGTTGATTTTTCCAACCCATGAGCATGAAATATTTTTCCTTTTGTTTGTGTCTCCTTTGATTTCTTTGAGCAGTGTTTTGTAGTTTTCATTGTAAAGGTCTTTCACGTCTCCGGTTAGAAAGAGGCCAAGGTATTTCTTTGTGTGTGTGTGGCTATTGTGAATGGGATTGTACTTTTCCTTTGGTTCTCTGCCTGTTTGTTGTTGGTGTATTAAAATGCAACTATCTTCTACATGTTGATTTTATACCCTGAGACTTTGCCAAAGTCCTTTATCAGTGCAAGGAGGTTTATGACAGATTCCCTTGCGTTTTCTAGGCATAGGGTCATATCATCCACAAAGAGGGATAGATTAACTTCCTCTTTTCCTATTTGGATACCCCTGATATCCTTCTCTTGTCTGATTGCTCTAGCTAGGACTTCCAACACCTTGTTGAACAGGAGGTATGAGAGTGAGGAGCTTTGTCTTGTCCCAGTTTTCAGGAGAAATTTTTCCAATTTCTGTTCATTTAGTAATATGTTGGCTGTGGGTTTATCATAGATGGCTTTTATTATTTTGAGGTATGCTGGGAAAACTGACTGACCACATGCAGAAGAATGAAACAGGACCCCTAACTAGCACCATGCACAAAAATCAACTCCAAATGGATCAAAGTCCTAAACATAAAACCTCAAACTATAAGAATCTTAGAAAACACAGGAGATACCCTTACAGAAATTGGAATAGGCAACCAATTCCTGATCAAAACCCCAGATGCCCATGCCTTAACAGGTAAAATAGACAAATGGGACCTCATCAAACTGAAAAGCTTCTGCAAAGCAAAATAAAACATCAAGAGAGTGGAGAGACAGCCCACAGAATGGGAAAATATAATTGCCAACTGTATATCTAACAAAGGTCTAACATCTTGAATCTACAAGGAACTCAAATGTGCTAAAAGGAAAAAAACAAATAGCCCCATTAAAAATGGGCAAAAGACATGAATAGATACTTCTCAAAAGAAGATATATGATCAGCCAACAGACACATGAAAAATGCTAAGCCTCACTAATCCTCAAAGAAATGCAGATCAAAATCACATTGATACCACCTGACTCCAGTAAGATTGGCCATCATTAATTTTAAAAAAACAAAAAACTGCAGATGCTGGCAAGGATGCAGAGAAAGGGAATGCTTCTACACTGTTGGTGGGACTGCAAACTAATTCATCCTCTATGGAAAACAGTGTGGTGATTTCTAAAAGAGCTAGAAATTGACCTTCCATGCAACCCAGCAATCCTCCTGGGAATATACCCAGAAGAACTCAAATCATTCTACAAAAAAGATACCTACATGTGCATGTTTATTGCAGCACTATTTACAGTAGCAAAACATGGAACCAACCATGCTGCCCATAGAAACTGGACTCTATTTTAAAAATGTGGTACATATGCACAATGGAATATTACACAGCCATAAAGAAGGACAAAATTGTGAACTTCACAGCAACTTTGATGGATTTGGAGTCTATCATACTCAGTGACCCATCATAGAAACAAAGAACTGAGTACCACATGTTCTCATTCATAAGTGGCCCCTGAACACCTACCATAATACTATAAAAAAGGGATTGGCTGTAACGGGACACTGCCAGAGGAAGTGGGGGGCACATAATATCAATAAGCGTAGTTGACCCTAGTCCAGGTGAAGTGTTGTTCAATGGGAAGCACATAATTTCACCTGCACCTAAACCACTTATGTATGCAATCCCGACTTGTGCCCTACAACTTTAAAATTAAATTAAATTAAATTTAAAAAAAACAAAAAGAGTGTCCCATTATATCAGTGACTACTTATAGAGCTTTTACGGCATGCCAAGCACTGGGCTAAGTTCTTTACGCATGTATTAAATGACATAGAGCTCATGACAACCTGGGAAATGACTTATATTATCTACATTTCACAGTTGAGGTAACTGTCTTGTCAACGGCTCCATAACTGGTATCTGGAAGAACAGGGCCACCGTCCACAGGGACTGATATCAGAGCCCCCATGCCCAGAGTCTCTCCATCTTAGTGGCTTCTAAAAAATTAGAAAGCATGAATTCCTAAAGTAAAACAACACTGGGATGTGTAAAGAAAATGCCATTTTTATCTCCCTGTCTCTCTACAATCCACTCCTCTATGTTAATCATGAATAGGTAGGTCTGTCTCTCCACACCATCTTGACTCCACTTTGCATGCAGAAACACAGCTGTAGAAATAGTGTTTCTGTTTTTGATTTTACAAAATGGGATGATACAAAACATATTATATTACAGCTTTCTTTTTTCACTTAGCAGTCTATCATGGACATTACTTCAGGTCAATATTCATAGATCTGACTCATTATTTTAGTAGTTGAATAACATTTCTTAAGTATGGAGATGTGTCACAATGCATTCAATCATTCCCCTAGACAGAGAAATTTAGGTTGTGTTTTTTAAAGTTTCTTTTTTTGGTCACTGGAAACAATACTGAAAAGTAAATTATTTGCACATGTGTTCATAAGTACTAAAACATTTGTTTCTATAAAGAGAACCCACAAATTTAAATCATTAGGTCAAATGGGATGAAATTATTATAGTAAAATGTTAATGGAGATTGACAAATTTATGGTCATTTGGTCTCTATCAGCAATGTACAATAATATCTTTTTCTCTACATTTTCAAGACAACTAATATTTAGTAGATGTTAGCAGATAAATTGCTTTAGCCAGAGTGTTTTAATTATCAAAAGTAGCATTAGGCTAGACCCAGTGTCTCACACCTGTAATCCCAGTACTTAGGGAACCAGGCAAGACGATTGCTTGAGCTCAGGAGTTCAAGACCAGTCTGGGCAATATAGTGTCTCTATAAAAAAATCAAAAAATTAAGCGTGGTGGTGCATGTATGTAGTCCCAGCTACTTAAGAGGCTGAAGCAGAAGGATCTCCTGAGACCAGGAGGTTGAGGCTGTGGTGAGCCATGATCATGTCACTGCACTCCAGCCTGACCAACAGAGTAAGACTCTGACTCAAAAAATAAGATGATGATGATGATGATGATGATGATGACAATAATAATGATGATGATGATGATAATAATAATAATAAAAGCGTCATTTATTTTTGGAGTTAATCAGAAGTGTTTCTCCCCAGAGGGGCCTAGTAATTGGTATCCAAGGCATTTCCAACAAAGACATCCCACACAAACAATCTTAAAAAAAAGTGTGCGTCCACAACTTGCAGGTTGGCTCCCCAGCCCTGTTTTCATGGGATTGCCCCCTCGAAGGTCTTCCTAAGTGGAAATTTCAGAACTGCCCCTCAAATCCTGACAGCTTGCTTGCAATGGTAAATCTGTTTATTTCAGTCTTTACACAACACTTTTCTCCATTTCAGAGGGTAGATAAAGTTTTGATTTTAGGAGACTGTCTCATGATGGTCTTGGGGAAGAAGAAGCAAATGGAAGTGATATTATGAAAATATTTAGGATATGAATATTAATGAGGGTAGCTAACTACTATACGTACAACCCTAAATCTGAAAGTTGTTTATGTATTTATTTATACATTTATTTATTCATTTATTCATATTTAAGGAGTACAAGTGCAGATTTTTTTCACATGCATATATTGGGCAGTAGTAAAGTATAGGCATTTAGTGAATCCGTCACTCACATAGTGAATATTGTACCCACCAGGTAATTGTTCAACCCTCACCTCTCCCACCCTTTGTAGTCTCCAATGTCTGTTATTCCACTTTGTATGTCCATGTGTACCCACTATTTAGCCCCCCCTTATAAGTGAGAACATGTGTTATTTAATGTTCTGTTTCTGAGTTATTTCACTAAGGTCTCCAATTCCATCCATGTTGCTGCAGAAGATATGACTTTATTCTTTTTTATGACTGCATAGTATTCCATGGTGTGTGTGTGTGTGTGTGTGTGTGTGTGTGTGTGTGTAAACCATATTTTCTTTACCCAATCCTCCATTGATGGACATTTAGATTGATTCTATATCATAGCCATTGTGAATAGTCCTGTAATAAACATTAAGAATGCAGATATCTTGTCCGGGCTCGGTGGCTCAGCCTG
>CAUYQG010110301.1:0-32586 GCA_963574415.1 Tarsius wallacei | reverse complement strand
AACATATGGTACTCTGTGTTTTGTTTCACTGAGTATGAATGACTCTAAAACCATCCAAGTTACTGTGAAGTCCATATGTTTGTCCTTCTTTATGGCTACATACTATTCCATTGTGTATAAGTACCACATTTTTTTTTTTTTATACAGTCCAGCTTCGATGGGCAGCATGGTTGGTTCCATGTTTTTGCTATTGTGAATAGAGCTGCAACAAACATACGTGTGCAGGTATCTTTTTTTTTTTTTTTGAGTTGGAGTCTCACTCTGTCACCCAGACTGGAGTGCAGTGGCCGCTTCCGGCCACTGCGGCCTCAACCTGCTGGGCTCCGCGATTTTTCCGCCTCAGCCTTCCCAGTAGCCGGAACCACAGGCGTGCGCTACCACACCCGGCTAATTTTTTTTTTTTTTTTTTGATTTATTGTAGAGATGAGATCTCGCCAAGTTGCCCAGGTGGGTCTCAAACCTACGGGCTCAGGCAATCCACTTACCTCAGCCTCCCAAAGTGCGGGATTACAGGCTGAGCCACCTAGCCTGGCTCTTTTTTGTAGAATACTTTGAGTTTCTCCAGGTATATTCCCAATAGGGGAATTGCTGGGTCATTTGGAAGGTCAATTTCTAGTTCTTTCAGAAATTGCCACACTGTCTTCCAAAGAGGTTGCACTAGTTTGCATTCCCACCAGCGGTGTAGAAGCGTTCCTTTTTCTCCTCATCCTTGCCAGTATGTGTTGTTTGTTTTAATAATGATGGCCAAGCCGGGCTCGGTGGCTCAGCCTGTAATCTCGTGCCTTTGGGAGGCTGAGGTGAGCGGATAGCCTTTGGGAGGCTGAGGTGAGTGGATAGCCTGAGCCTGCGGGTTCGAGACCCGCCTGGGCAACGTGGTGAGACCTCATCTCTACAATAAATGAAAAAAAATTAGCCAGGTGTGGTAGCGCGCGCCTGTAGTTCCAGCTACTTGGAAGGCTGAGGCAGAAGGATCGCCGGAGCCCAGTTGGTCGAGGCTGCAGTGGCTGGGAGCGGCCACTGCACTCCATTCTGGGTGACCGAGTGAGACTCCAACTCAAAAAAATAATAATAATAATAATAATGATGGCCATTTTTACTGGGATTAGGTGATATCTCAATGTGATTTTGATTTGCATTTCTCTGATGATGAGTGAGGCTGAGCACTTTTTTATGTGTCTGTTTGCTGCCCATATAGCTTCTTTTGAGAAGTGTTTATTCATGTCTTTTGCCTACTTTCTAATGGGGCTGTTTGTTTTTTTCCTTTTGGCATGTTTGAGTTCCTTGTAGATCCTAGATGTTAGGCTTTTGTCAGATATATAGTTGGCAAATATTTTTTCCATTCTGTGGGCTGTCTCCCTTCTCTCTTGATGGTTTCTTTTGCTTTGCAGAAGCTCATCAGTTTGATCAAGTCCCACCTGTCTATCTTATGTCTTATGGTATGGGCACTTAGGTTTCTGAATAGGAATTGGTTGCCAGTTCCAATTTCCATAGGGGTTCTCCTGCATTTTCTAAGATTCTTATAGTTTGAGGTGTTATCTTTAGGACTTTGATCCATTTCGTGTTAATTTTTGTGTATGGTGATAGGTAGGGATGTTGTTTCAGTCTTCTGCAAGTGATCAGCCAGTTTTCCCAGCACCATTTACTGAATAGGTTCTCCTCTCCCCAGTGGTTGTTTTTGGAGGCTTTGTCAAAGATGAGTTGGTTGAGAAATTGAGGCTTTGCTTCCAGAATCTCTATCCTGTTTCATTGGTCTATATGCCTGTTCTTGTACCAATACCAGGCTTAAACATGCATTTTAAAAGTTGTATTCACTGTTTAGAAAATTCATTGTTATAAATTAGAAAAAACTTTATTGTATGAATAAATCCTAGACTTTAAGTATTTTATACACATGATTTCATTTACTATCACAACAATTCTATAAAGTAGTATTAAAAAATAAGACTTAGAAAGTTTATAACTTATCTATATTAAAATGTCAAATATATGGCAGAGCTAGATTCAAACCCTGGTGTCTTGGAAGGCAAAGCCAGTGCTCTTAACTTTTGCTCTGATCACCTTCTTTCCAGATCTGATTTTGTCTTAATCCGCAAACCTCTACATTTTACATTTCTTCTACATGAGAAATCATTATCTCTCACTTTGCAGACCTCTGATATAGTTTTGCAAATCTCTATGAGTTCTTGCCTTGCCAATTTTCATTCAACATGCCTTGCTTAGGCTTACTTTGGGCTACTATACAGTGTGTTGTAAGCAAGTGTTAATGGAGAAAGAGTTACTTGATTATACTGAATAGAGACCCTGCCCGCACCCCCCCGCCCCCCCGTTTTAAATTCCTGAGAGACAAGGCACAAGAGAAGCTGCAGTCAATACATGTTCCTTATTGAGACACAGAGGGTCTCCTTTCTCCTATTTCTCCCATGCCGGATGGCCTAAAACAAAGATCTCTGAATAGCTCTGCTCTCCAATCACCTGGGCCCCTGATTTTTCTTTTTTATTTCTTTTGAAAATAGCCACTTTTCTAAGCGGGATTGTTCCTGAAATAGACACCTAGGAGGAGGCAGTGGAATTGGGCGATATCACATCCCCAAATGCTATCTCTTAGTTCTCTTAGTTAGTTGCACCATATTGTTCTTCCACTGTCTCAGCTCTCTGTTCCTGGCTACACCCAAGGCTAGACTATTTTGCATTTCTATGGCTTATCTCTGCCTCAGCATATTCAGTTCCTCCCTTTTCTCACCTTTGAGTATCTGTCTCTGTAGTCCCTGATCATCTTTCTTTGACACAATTGACCTCCAAATGTCTCTTAGGTTATTTAAGGGCTGAGCCAAAATGCAAAGGGAGTTAGATGGTTGTTTCGGTGAAATTCCAGATAGGATGGGGCAAAAGAGGAATGTGGAGATGGGCAGAGGAGGAAGCTGCTTCCCTGTAGATAGTTTACTTATCAAGCCCAGCTCCAGAGCCCTGGGCAGTAACCCCAGTACAGTTGCTAACGGCGAGGGAGGGCTGTTTGCATACGTGATGCCCTGCCTGTGCCCACTGAAATTGCCTTCATTGGTTTTGTCTGGGTCATTCTTACCTGAAGAGATTAGTGGATGCCCCATAAACTTCTGCTGAATTCAGTTGTTTGTTATTGAGAACTGAGGAGTCTGACACTTTCTGTCAGGGCACCATGATTGGTCAGTTTTCTGAGCAGTCTGAAAACTACTGTGACTAGTTGTCAATAGTAATAATGTAACAACATTTTTATCTAAATGAAAATAGCATGGCAGAGGAATAGAAAAAGATAGAAGAAAAGGGTTAATAAGAACAAGGCAACAGAGAACAGTTATGGAGAGGAAAAGACGAGATCATTAAAAGGGACAATTACAGCAATGCGCAGCAGAATAAAATTCTTGGGATGAGGCATGTCAGCAACAGAATAAATAAAATGAAGCTGGAACCCAAGGGCAATAAGTCATCGCTGTGCTCTGCGTCAACATCCTCTGAATGCCAGTTGTCTCTATGTATATCTGCAATGTTGGAAAAATTCTGTAACATCTTTAGCTAAGTGCTTCAAAGGCATAATATGGGACACTAACACAAGTACAGCTTTTCCTTGCAAAAAATAAAGTTGCCAAAAATATTCCAGGCACATGAACAATTAGCGCAATGCCACTTGACCATCCAGAATGATCTGAATGCAGGAGTTGGACTGTGAAGAGTTTAACAGTACTTAGCTTCCAGTTAGCCTTATTGGGCTTTTGGAGGAACTCTGACTTGTGAAATCACCAGGATGGAGCGTGAAGGGAGAGTGGGCAGAAGCATGCAAGGATGAAGCCATCACATCGGTTCCCACCACCCGCTTCCCCTCAGACCTTCTGCAGGCAAATTGTGCTCCTCCCTGCAGCCTAACCTGAGAGTTGGGATAAGAACAGAATGAGTCAAAAGATGCCACTTTCTGAGCAGGCTTTGGGTGGCATATCCCCATGTTTCCCCAACTGCTCCAACAGGTTAGTTTGCTCGCTGAAGGCTTTTGTAACCAGAGCCGTGAAAAGAAAAACAAAACACAATACTGTGGTGGGATAGACAAAGCTTGAATCTCAGCTCCCCTAGGTACTGATGGAGCCAATGTGAAGCCTCACAGTTTTTTCAGTCCTGAGTTTCCTCATTTATAAAATGGGGTTAATAAATAATTCCACCTATCTCACAAATAAGATAATCAAGAGAAATCCATCTAACAATGTGCAGAAGCGCTGAAGGACATGTCTCCCTGAACTCTCTAAGTTATGGAGGGTGTGGGGCCCTGGCAAGGCTTGCAGCCTCTTCTTTCTCCTGTCTGTCCCAGTGCCATGGTGATTAGCACCCGCCCTGTGCCCTGGGACCACCTGGCTCTGCAGGAACAAACCTCACTAAATAGTCTTGACGGGTTTCTATTTTTACTCCTCCCCAGATCCTTCTTCTCCAGGGCAACCACACACACAATGCCATTTTGCAATTTATTTTCATTTTGTAAAAGAGAGCCTTCCCTCTTCTTCCTGGCTTGGCTTCTCTGGCCTGGCCCTATTAGTCTTGGATGGCCCCGGGCTGTTTTGGGCTCAGAGCTGGCATGGCCTTGTTATGCCAGCTGGGGAAGGACAACACACCTGTGGGTGTGCTAGGCTGGGTCTGGGAGGTGGCTGGGCAAGGGTCCTAATTACTTGACGGTGACACAGGCTTGCCAGCATGACTTCATCCATTTACTTTCTCCAGGCACTCCAGGCTCAGCAGAGAAGCTCTGGGTGTTTGTGCAGCTGCCCAGCCCCTGTGGGAACAGCCTCTGTTACCTGTAGATCACCCCTTCTGGCCTCCAGGTGGACATCTGTACTCAGACTCGGGCCACTGTCCCATATCTGGCTTCCAGAACATTCATGCTGCTGTCTTTCCTTCTCAATGTTTGGAAAAGGAGTTGTTTTAAACAAGAAAACTGAAAAACAGATGGGTTGTGGTTTCCAGACTTTACGTCTCCAAGAACACGATAGAAACCAGGAGGCAACCCATCTGACTCTTTGGGGCATGATGCTACATTTCTTGAATTGGCAAAGTCCTCACTGAAGATGGAAGTGCTGAAGCTGCCAGCTGGGGAAGAGCCACAGCTTCCCGCCAGAAGCGTGCCTCCCTCCTGTCGCTATTGTCACTTCAGCAGGAGGACTTGAGGTGGAGGCTGACTAAGCCTCATGTGCTGTCTCCTGCACAGAAGATGCTGACCCGCTGTCTGGATTGTGCTCTTGGGCTTGTTTTTCCAGGGGTGGTGACAGGAGGTGCTGAGTCAGCAATGGTCTCTATCCCAGTCTCCCTTGGAGTCCAGGCACTGCTTTAGAATCAAAGGTTCAGTAGTCTGGAACTTAGGAACATGTTTCTCTGTGTAAAATGGCCCCCCTAAGGGCTGAACCTACATTCCAAACCCTATCACCTCCCTCAGAGGAAAAGGATGAAATGTTCCCAGTGGGCTGGTCAACTAAACGTGACATAGAGTAATATGCCGACATAGAACTTTGGACAGAACCCAAGAGACCAAACTCTGCTTCCTCATCACATCCAAACAAGAGATCTGGGTAGAAAGTAAGTCTTGTGACCACAAGTAAAAAAATATTTGGAGAAATCATAATGAATATTAGTCACGGACATTTTCAACATAAGGAGAACTTCTCCTAGTAGTGCAGGATTTTCAGGGGCCCACTCATCTGGAATCATTTTGAAGTGCACTTTCTATGTGGATGCATGAAGTCTGCAGGAGAGCATGTTCTGGGACATGGGCCTCTAGCACAGTATCCCCCAAAGTGTGTTCCATGGACCACTTGACTTGGAAATCATTTTTAAAAGAAAAGTTTCCATGGTCACATAAGATTGAAAAATACCACCTTCTCTGTTTGCAGATTTACAATATACATTGAAGACTCAGAACATATGCTTATGAAAAAACTTTTAACTCAGTTTAATCCCATGTTTTCCAAATCTATTTGATGATAGAATGCTAATTTTGCAAAATATCCATGGAGCACATTCTGGCAAAAGCTGCTTTAATGGGAAATGTTACAGGATGCCTCCAACTTACAATATCTTCTCTTCAAGCTGGGAAGGTAATACTTTTCAGGGTTCATGATCTTGGTTCATTTGAATAGATGAGCGATTCACATGCTCAGGACTAGGTTTGCAGGTCTTTCTCGCATACTAGAAATTTGATGTCACAGAGAAGCCTTAAGTAGGATTGATGCAGGGGAGAGAATCGCTGCCTTTAAAAATTAACTTCCCCTTGTTGATAGTAAAAACTTTAGGGCTACAAAAATAATTTAATCATATTCTGAAATTAGAAGTTTAATCTCATTGAACAGTTTTTCATCAGGATCTGTTACTCTGAAATGACCACTTAGGAAGTCTAGATGGAGATGTGATTTTAAACATCTAAGAGTCAAAGACCTTGTCTTTGATTATTCCCCACAGTAGCAGAGCTTGGGCATCCACTAGGCACTCAGTTCTGTATTTTCTGAATGGAATCCAGAGGGCTTAGTTTTACATACAGTCTTGGAATATAGTGAGTGTGTAGTCCTTAGTTCGGGTCATTTCTGATTTCTTTTTCACATTCTGGGCTTTCTGTGCAAAAATTTATGACCTGAGGTTTGGAAATGCTTAGTCAAACCCTTGACTCCTCTGCGGGTCCCTCCAGGCGCCTCAGCCCTGGACTTATAAAGGTTTCCTACTCAACTCTTCACACATTTTCCTGCAGATACTGTTCCTGCTAGCACAAGTCTCAGCATTCTTGATATTCTTTTGATAATCTATCATGTGACCACTTTCAACTCAATTGTTCAGTGTTTTTTCTTCTGGCTAAATTTTGCTGTGTCATAGTCACCTATAGCTCAGGCTGGACCGGAGACCTGCTTCAAAACCATGATGAAATGCTGTTTCCTAGTAGTCACACTTGAACATGGTTTCTAGTTTAGCCTTAGAATTGGCTAAATCTGTTCCAAGGTAAGAAATGTAGGCTAACCCCTTTTTTTCTCCCCCAACCCACTAACCTATTTAATGTCTGCTATAGATTTATTTTCAAAGGAGAACCAAGTGAAGGGGTAACACAGAAGACTGTGTTGAGTTCTACGGTTGTTTACGTTTCTCCGTCTTGATACATTTACCAAGTAAGAAAACATTCTCCTGGAGCTATCTCTGCTGACCCTTCTGGGACACCTCTGGGGTTTGTCAGCAAATCAGTGGTGCCTGAGGTCAAAGGCATTCTAGCTTCAAAGGAAAAGTGTTCTGCGTTGATGTATTCGTTTGTGCTTTTGTTACTTCTGATGGATTCTTATATATGGAAAGAGACAGAAGGTACCCAGCCATTACTCCCCCAAGTCACCCCCACACACGCTTGTGATTACAGCATAATTGCTGGTGGACTTTCAGGAATGTGTGCTTGACTGAGGCTGTTTCATTACAGCCTCTTCCTTGAGGGCAGTTACCACCGGATGGTACAGTATTACCTGATTTCAAGGAACCCAGTAGAAGCATTTGATTAAATCTGTGCTTACATGATGTTAAAAAGAGAAAGTTTAGCTCCATTAACTCTTTTATCTGTATAGTGTCAATTGGTTGATTTTTCACCCTGACATTTCTAGCTAATGCAGTGGAGACCAAATACTAATGTGAAGGGATTAATATGTAGACGAGAATTGTCCCTTCATTTACTTCTTGGATGAAACTTATAAAATGACATTCTTCCAGCATGCAGAAATGTCTCTAGGCATTACTTTCCAAGGGCTAAGCTGGGATGGGCTTAGGTGGTGCTTAAAATCAATCACACAAAAGGAACTCTGCAGAAACCACAAAATAATTTGCAAGGCACATAGAAAAATAGTTGTTTCAAGTGTGCCCTCAGCACTCATACACATTTACGTGACTTGGGGAGCTTTGCTTCTTCCATGATGAACTCCATATGTCTTTTCTTTTTTGCATGGGCCACTTTGTTCCCTGGACCCTTCCTTTCTTCCTTTGTTTGCCCTGTCTTCCACTGCAGATCACTCATGTGCACCAACTATCTGGATGGCACCTGAAGAAACAAGCAGAAATACACCCACAAATAACAGCAATGGTGAATGGGAAAGTGAGCTGCTTAGCAGTGCCAGGGGGATTTCTTAAAGTCTGAAAGCCTGTGATGGATATGTGTCTCTAAAATTCCTAATTTAGAAACAAACAGGAAATGTAACCCTGAGGTTCACACCTTCTTGTTAAAATCCTCTGTTCTCCTGTCTGATACTTCCAACTTCAACATTGCCATGGGCAAGGAGAGTGGGAGCAAGATTGTAAAATAATTGTGTAATCAACCACCTGGCTTTCATAACAATATCTGGCCCTGGATTTATGTAAGACCGTAGGCAGCACTTTTAACCTGGGAGGTATCAACTTGGAAGGCAATTAAAATAGGTGTTAGCTGGAGCCACCTGGAAATGAGTTCTGACTCACTTTTTGGTGGCGGTCATTGCAGTTGAGAAGTATTTTACAATGTTGCTTAACTGGATATGAAAACTTGCTGTGGGATTTGACACTGAAGAAGTGGTTCTGGATACACACAAGTTATAATAGAAACTACCTTAAAAAAATTAATGCTTACTATGTGCCAAACATATAGTATGATGTCATTAAAAAGAAAAAAAATCATGTGGAAGTTACCATTATTATAATCTTTATTTAACTGCAAGGGACCTGAGGCTACAAAGTTGCAGAGCCACCACTTGACTCCAGGCCAAGTCTGACCCAAGGTCTAGTTGTGGAAGCCTTCTGCTAAACTGTGTTCTGAATCTTAGGGCTGTGAAGTGGCATCCCAGGATCTTTGCTCTGAATTTTGATAGAAAAAAAGCCATGGGATCAGGCACTGCATTGTTGGATTCAGGTCCCAATTCTATTTGCTGAGGTGAAGCCTGAGTGAACAACGGTGATTGATTCTGATGAGGCTCTGGAGGCTTGTGGAGATTGAACGAAAAATGTTTACAAAGTGCCTGACAAATACTAAGTGCCCATAAAATAATGGTTATTATATGGATTTTTTCCATTTATGAAACTTGTAGGTAACTGGGAATTTTCAAGCTATTTTACAAGGTACATCTCTACTCCCCACCCCGCGCCTTCACTCTATCCCAAATCATTTGTGCTCAAGGTACAAATTAGCTTTCATGTTATTTAGGGCTCAGTCTACTGTTTTTTTCAGTGAGAGTAATGTTTTTTACATATGAACACAATAACTTCTACTAGGGCAATTCCCTTCTGTGTATATGTGGGAGTGATACAGTATATTCACGGTCAATCATGGTTATGATTATAGTGAGAATGATAACTTCCACTTATTTAGTATGTGCTAAGCCCTTTAAATGCACTTTCTTTTTTTTTGTTGTTGTTGAGTTGGAGTCTCACTCTGTCGCTCAGACTGGAGTGCAGTGGCCGCTCCCAGCCACCGCAGCCTCGACCTGCTGGGCTCCGGCGATCCTTCCACCTCAGCCTTCCAAGTAGCTGGAACTACAGGCGCGCGCTACCATGCCCGGCTAATTTTTTGATTTATTGTAGAGATGAGGTCTCGCCTGCCCAGGTGGGTCTCGAACCCACGGGCTCAGGCAATCCACTCGCCTCAGCCTTCCAAAGTGCGGGATTACAGGCTGAGCCACTGAACCCGGCTTAAATGCACTTTCAATTAACTCTAAAATAATACTGTAAGTATTATTTTGCCAATTTTACAGATTTAGCAATATCATCCACTTTCTCTAAGCAGTGAATGGCTGCCTCTTCTTGGTCACAGATTACTGAAGCTTACCCCATATCTCTGGGCACATGACACCTTCCCCTCTTTTGTAGAGAGCAGGGTATTTTCTGCCACAACTCCCAAGTGTAGTATCTGCCGACCACAGGAGGTTTCCTAACCTTTCAGTTATCAAGTTCTGTCAGTCTCGGTATCTGGGTGTTCTTAGACTCCTTTCCCTCTATGTTCTCTATAAAACTGTTCCTGGAATATCCCTGCCCACTGGGACAGCTTGTCTAGGAACTCTCATACTCAAAAGCATGTCTGTAAAGAAGAGACAGGAAAAGTCATCAGATACCATGGCACATATCCTTAGGGCCAGTTTTACTCCAAGGTTGGGTTAGTAAAACTTAAATAATGTTGACCAGTAATTTAAAATTCCAAAGTATTTTTTATAGCAATACATATATATATATTATATATATATTTTTATAGCTATATATATATATTATATATATATAGAATGGCAAAATGCAACACACACACAGAGTGCCCAAAAGATGTATACACATTTTAAAAAAGGAAAAAACTATATTCAATCGTAATGCTGCTGTACCTGTCACATGGTGATGCCAGCATTCATTTGATTAGTGCCATCTTTTGAGCAAATGTCATACTACACATTGCTACTACAATTCAATTCAACATAGAAAAGTAATACATAGATAATATCGCTTAAATTGTGTATACATTTTTTTGGCACCACCAAGTGTGCGTATATATATGTGTGTGTGCACATATATGTATTATATATATATATTTTGTTATTGTTGTTTAAATAATACAATTTAGGAACAGGAGGTATCTCCAGACACCAAGGATACACATGTGCTCACAAGCCTCTAGCAGGTCCTTTGGTGGAAAACCCTGAGACGTTCTTGACAATGATATTTATTAGAACATGCTTATAGTAGCTGCATGAGGTTTACAGTAAAGAATAAAGAGTAGTATCTCTAAGCCCTGTCTGATAGGAAGTGCCATTGTCATTGATGGCTTATGTGTCACAGTGAAAGCTCAAACCGAGGCTAATCTATGAGCATCTGTATTCATTTACTATGGTTGCCATGACAAAATGCCACAGACTGGACTGGGTGACCTAAGCAACAGAAATTGGTTTCCTCACAGTTCTGGAGACTGAAGTCCAAGATCAGGGTACCAGCAGGGTTTGTTTCCTTTGAGGCGTACCTTTGGTTTACAGACGATCATTTTCTTACTGTATCCTCACAGGATATTCCCTCTATGCACATGCACCCCTTGTGTTTCTCTGTCTCCAAATTTCCTCTTTATATAAGGACGCCAGTCATATTGGATTAGGCCCTAACCTAAAGGCCCCATTTTGACTTAATTATCTTTTTAAAGGTCTTATCTCCAAATATGGTCACATTATAGAGTACTAGGGATGAGGAAATCAACATACGAATTTTAGAGAACACAATGCAGTCATTAACAGCATCTAAGACAGCTTCACCAATGAGGTGATCCTTCATTTGGAATAATAGAAACTCACTGGTCACACAGAAGGGTGAGGGTGGGGTTGGGAAGGAGACAACAAGCACAGTATAGGCACAAGGCACAAGACAGCATCAAGTATGGCAGGAAGCTTGAAAATCTACATGTTTCTGGGGCCTGTTAGGATGGAGAGGCAAAAGTGGCAGGGGGTGAAACTAGAGCCACAACTTGGATCAAACCAGGAAGGGCACTGAGCACCATGCTGGGAACTGAGTGTGTCCTGTGAGAGAGGTATGAAAGACCTTGGAGAAGACAAGCATCAGACCTGCATCTTAGAAAGATGATCCTGGAGCTCTGGTGGAACAAATATTGAAAAGTACAAGGCTGAGGACTAGGAGACCCATTGGAGAATTGATAGGAGCCAGAAAAGTGATTAGGCTCAGTAGTTTAATTAAAAATATTCTCCTTTAAGGACAGAATAGAACTCCTTTAAGGTAGTTCTTCCATGGTAGTTGATGCCTGCTTCCTTCATTCATAAAGGGAATAATCCTGGCTAATGTGTCTTGAAAATTTAGTGTGTACCAGGTAATGGTCCAAGTCCTTTACCTGTATGACCTCATTTATTCTTCTCTGTGATTATTACCCCATTTTACATAGAAGAAAATCGAGGCACATGACATTTACATGGCCTCTCTAAGATCCTAAAACTAAGAAGGGGAGAGCCAGGATGCAAACTCAGGGAATTTGGCTCTAGATACCACACTCTTAACCATTGTGTCATATTGTCTCTATTGAGCGACCAATAACCATCTTCCACATAACTACTCAATCCATAGAGACTGTGGCAATCTTTCCATCTTGCCTATTTCCAGGAAACACAGTTTATTCCCAAGAAATTCTGAGGCTTCGAAATGGATATCATTAGACTGACTAAACATAGGTCCAATCCTTCCCTCCTCTACTTGATTTCCCCAATAATATGCTCATCAGCAATTGTTGTGTATTGAATGCCCTCAGTATACTGAGCTCTGAAGGAGTTCTGGAGGTGAGAGGTAAGAAGGAGGTAATTTCTGTCTTAAGGAGCTCACAGTTCAGACTGTAGAGTACACAGATAGAGGTCAGCTACCCCCGCAGAAGGAATGAGAAGCAACTCTGGAACTCTCTCTAATAGCTGTACTCAGGGGAATAGTGTTGGCATGGGGTCGGGGCCAGGAGTAAGAAAGAGAAGGGCATTTCTTTTCTGAAGAGGCTTAACCATCATGTGTTCCCGCAAAACAGCATGACAGGGACATCACAGCCAAAGTGAGGGTACAATCTCTATGAAACTTATCACTAGGAAGACACGGCTACTACGTGCAGATGAGGCATATGAAAATGTCTAAGAAACATACCCACATGACAAGGCAGAGAGAGGACTGACTTCATTCATTCATTCCACAGCATTACTGATGGCCTACTATGTGATGGGCAGTGTACTAAGTGGTGGATGAGTATCAAATGGAACCATGCTCCAGCAATTCACTCCCACACCCCTGTGGTGGAGATACTGCTTGTCACTAAGTATCAGAGAACTCTTCACCCACTTATCCTCAGCACCTGCTCTTTTAACAGAAGTAGATTTCACTTTTCTCCCCGCTCAGCCCAGTGAGCCTTCTTGGTACTAAATTCGATATAAAATATCATAAGAAAAAACTCTCATGCTTTCCACAGAGAATAGAGGTAATCTAATGTGTTGCTTTCTTACTTGTGTCTTAGCTGTATTAAAAGATGAAGCAAATGAATGACTTCCTCTGAAACAAAATCGCCTTTATGTTTATATAGACCATAAAAGTTATTTATTTAGAATCTTCCATTATTGCCATTGTCACTAAAAGGCACTGACTGAGAGCTTAATTTCTGGGAAACTTATACTCAACATTGTCCAAAGAAAGTCTCCCTCTTCTATGTGTTTACAATCTGAGGGAGACAAAGCTGAGGCAGATAGACGCCAAGCGGAAATAGACGCAACTAAACAGCAAACACTGCACAAACACAAATAGATAAGGGTAAATATTGGCTTTGTGTACAAGCCAAGAGAGTAACACATTCTATCACGTTTTACAGAAGAGAACTTTGTTCCCATAGACAGAGAACCATCATTGTGTCCCAGCCCTCTGGATTCTGCAGAGTCTGAAAGTCCCTGAGGAAGTGTGATGTGACCTGAAATGTACCATTTTGGAAAGGTTAGAAGGTGTGAAGGCTTCCGGACCTTTGTTGAGGAGTTATGAGAAAGTGGGGAGGCAGCAGGGAGGGCTGTTGGCTTCTCTTTGACCTGGTAAGATGGCTCCTTCTGAGATAGTCTCTAGTCCTCTGAATCTGCATTTTAACATGCACCGTTTGTAATGGAGACAGAGTTTATTGACCTCACTTCCCCACCCCTTGGTGGCAAGGGGTGATTAGGAACAACTGATTCACAGATCCCCAGAGAGAAGAAGGTACAGAGAAAAGCTTGACTTGGCCAAGTATTCAGATGTCCACAAAGCAAAACATGCAGATATTTGGAAATAGTTAAATAATCAGTGGACTTCATTCAGTTTCAATTCTCACCCAACAAGTGCCTTTTGCATAGAGTACACCATGCATGTATTTAGTGTCAGGAAGACTTGGCTAGAGACAAGAGAAATGTGGGTGTGCCATGTGTGTGTGACAGTGATGTTTGTGGGAGTTTATGAAGGAATATGTGAATGCATGTCAGGAAGTACAAGTATATGTATGGATATGAATTTGTGCATGAGAGTGTATGTATATATTGGGTGTGTGTGTTTGTATAAGTAGGTGAGAGTATGTGTGAATATGTATATGAATGTATGTGATTTCAAGTATAGGTGTATGTGATGGGGATGTATGATCATATGAGTTCATGTGTGAGTGTATGCCAGTGAGTATATGTGAATATGGCAGTCTGTGAATGTGAGTGTAAGCATGTGTGAGAGCTTTTTGCATGCGTGTGCAAACAAACACATGTGCCTGCGTTTGAGGGCTCTTGGAAAACAGGAACCTGGATTCTAGCTGATGGCGTGGGCAACATTTCCTGAAATTGCTTTTGACTCACAAGCGCTCTAAGATCAGAAAAAATAATACAAAATAATTCAAATATGCAAAAACTTGGGTTTGTTTTCTTTTGGTTAGTTTACACAAGGGAGGTTGTCATTGAAAAGAGCATTTATCCAAAGGTTTTCTGACCACAGCAGAGGCACAATCTTGGTATGACCTTTGCCTCTCTTCCTTGCTGGGCTGTAGCAGGCCATGTATGTCAGCCGCAGTCATAACCAATTTTGCTCAGAGCTCCAGGTTACAGAGCTGTCTGCCTGACCTCATTGTGGTTTTCATGCCATGGCATGAGTGGCTAATGGAAACCATGCTGGCTCAGGAGTGTTCCTGTGTTCTTGGGCAGGTCAATGAAGCTGTCAGAGCCTTAGCTCGCTTCCTACTCAACTTGGGATCAGCATCATTGGCTTTCCTGCCTCAGGGACTGATGAAGAAAGAGATGAGGGTAGGAGGATATTGAAAAAAGCACCAACCCTAGTATTTGTTTATTGGTTTTGGATATTAAGTAGTAGGTCAAGAAGTCCTGAAAGTCAACTCCTGTGGTCTCTGGCGCCCAGTCTGAAGTTCCTTAGGTTTCCATGCATGGCCCCTTGCACTGTAGCCACCTACAAAGGGAGAGAGAAAAGGATCATTCTCTTTTATTGACTCTTCATTTAAAAATCTTAATGTTCCACTGTCCCTAAGCAAAATCTGATTATACAAGTCCCTGAACTTGTGTATCTTTGTTGTCTTTGCACATTAGCCTTCTGCCCTCCTGCAGGGACTAGCTTTCCCCCCACATATCTGGGGCCAGCTTCTACCTCCTGGCCCCAGGAAGCAAGCTGCAGCACCTCCCATAAAAGCCCGAGGACAAGGCACACAGTTCTGACCCCACCTCACAGTCTCAGCAGTTCTCTCATTAGGAGGGAGAGGGAAGTCTGGATCCCAATAAGAACTGGGCAGACAGAAATTCCACTGTAGATGCCAATTCAGATTTTCTTTCTCCAAAGGTATGCACTTATGGGTACAGATAATCTCTTTGGAAGTTTAAATAGAAGAAATAAGAGTTAAAGATAAAAGTTGTTCTCTATTTCTGTGGTGAGAGTCACAGAATCCCATTGACACTTCACTGATCCTTTCTTTATGTTTGGGTCATGGTACTCCTGCCTTGAAAACCCTTTCTTCTATGTAATAAATATGCACACAGCACCTCTTTGTGCCAGTTGGTGGGTTAGGCATTGCAGGATACAGGTAGCAAAAGGGGACACACAGGGATGTCTTCATTGGGTTTTAGTTCAACATGAAGAAAAGATTTTAAATCAGTAACTACAGTAAAATACAATGTGTTACAGAATGTGTTGTGCAAGTGGTTTTGAGTATAGAGCACAGGAATTTAACCTTCTTGGGGTTAGGAAACCATCTATGATAAGATGACTTTAAGCTGAAACTTGGAGAGATTGGGAGGTGAGCTCCATGAAGAGTTCACAGAGGGGTGCCTGGCATAGATAATGTCGCCTAAATATTTGTTGAAGGAATAACAGAGGAATCAACAGGAGAGGATAGTACTGTGGAAAACATTTCAGGCCAGGGAAATTTCACATATGATGGTTGTATGACCTGCTCAATGTAGCAAAAGTAGTTCTCACAATTGCCTTAGAGAAACTGAAGGAATCCCTAGGAGATGGAGATGTAGAGGGAGGCAGAGACCACATTGCAGAGACCCCTTGAATCTTGTATAGAAGCTCAGGTTTATTCTGGGTTCAGTTCCAGCTCTGAGGTGCCATGCTACTCAGGTGCTGTACACTTTACATTGGCCCTTCTCAAACTCTAATGTGCAGTTGAATCACTTGGGCATCTTGTTAAAATGTAGATTCAGAATCAGTAGGTGGAGCCTGGGATTCTGTACCAGTTCCAGGGTGGCCAAGACTGCTGGTTCCAGAGACAACACTTTGAGCAGCAAAAACACAAAATCTTGCATAAATATTGACCTTCTGGTCCCATAACTTCCATATCCCTTCTTGATAGTGAATCTGCAAAGTTCTGGATTTTTTTTCTTTTGGTACATAGGATAATTGATCCTCAGAACTGGAATGGTCTTAAGTTTAAGGCACCTATTCTGAGGAAATGAAGCAACTGGCTGGGCCCTTGCCTATGGTGCCCCAGTTTATCGGCAACACAGTGGATCTGGCCCCCTGGTCTCCCTGACTATCAGCTTGTGATTCTAGCATGCTAACTGATCTCCCTCTTCCACATGGCCTTTCCTCCACTGTGTCCCATCAGGATATGGGTGGAGGCTGGCTGTGCCTAGAAGCAGGCGACGGCCCATATTGGAGAGGATTCTGGACACCATCCAAGTTCTGGAGGATTAACTGCAGCACTTTGTGGCCTTGGAGTGAGGCCAGTTCAGAAAGTTTCCCAAGCCCAAATTAGCCACAGCCAGAGATCCACTCATGGCAACTGTTTTAAGGTCTTCCTCTTTTCTGGATTTGAATGAGTTCTCATAGTTTGGCCATTGGGTGACATCCTCTGGGTGCTCAGAGTGAATAACCAGTGCTCCTAGCCAGCACAGCTCATCCTAGGCAAACCTGCAGTAGAAGGAAGTCCCCTATGCGGGATCATAGTAGAGGGCTATAGAAAATTTCTCCTACTGAAAATATCTCTCACTTGTTTGTCATTGTTGCCCACAATTCCACTATTAGTTATTCATTCATTCCTTCGGTCAAGCACTGCTTCATCTTCTATCCCTTTTACAAACATCTGGGAAGGTAAGCTATTAAGTCACTGACATCCATCAGCTCTTCCTCAGACAGAGAAGGTGTCTTTAGCTAAAGAAGGCACCCAAAGATGGGCTTGAGAAATAGGGGAAAGCAAAGAAGGAAGAGGCAAGAGGCACCACAGATGAACTTGCTCACTTCACCGTCTTGCCTGGGGCCAACTCTGATACTGACCTCCAGATGCTTCCTATTTTTTATGGCACCTAATCAAAGTCAGTGGTGATGTAAGGAACTGAAGTAACACCGGGCTTTCAGATTCTGGGTGGAGTTTACAGTAAAGATATGAGTAATACCTGATGCTTGCCTGTGTCTCTCCATCCCACGGACAGTAAGAATTCCCTAAAAATCATGAGTGCCTCTTCTAGGGTGGGACATAGATGAGCTTAAAGGTCAAGGACACAAAGTGTAGGATTTTTGAACAGAAGTGAGTAATGTACTTTGGTTGAGTGAGGCCTACCACAGGCCTCTGAAATGATGCCCTGCTGCTGCCAAAGCATTGTCAGGCATACATCTTAGCTTTATCTAACAACTACCCTATCAGGAAGGAGAGAAAATATTTTCCCAATGGCATAAAGGCAATGGGTTTAAAAATGCACATTTCTAAGCTCCACACCAGAGTGTCTCATTCAGTGGATTCGGGGCATAGCCTTAAAATTTGAACTTCTAACTGTATGTAGGGAGGTGGGTGGGCCAACTTTGAGACATACTGATTTCTTCATAATAGAGTTGGTAACTTATACAGATTGCCTGATTGTGATTGGTTAGAAGGTGGAAACTGAGTCTCATTGGTGTCCTCCCCAGTGCCTAGCACAGTGTTTTGCATGTATTATGTTCTTGACAGTAGTTGGCAAAAGTTTAACTGACAGGGAAATATTCACAGATGTTACAGCTGAGCAGAGTCTCTTTAAATGAGACAAGGCCTGGGGTGGAAGGCATTCCAAAAGGAAAAAATATCGAAAGCAAAGGCATGGATGTGGGATTTTCTAGAAATCGAAGAGTCCTATTCTTTGGTGGGAGCACAGAATATATATTGGGAAGAACTGAGACATATGATCACAAAAATGCCTTAAGATCATGCTATGTAGAAATGTTTGCATTTAGGGATTTGTATGGTTCAGAAGCAATGAAGAAATGTTGACTATCCATGTCTCTGTGGCTAAAGGGTACAAGGTGGGCTGGGATTTATTTCCACTCTATGAAACCACCTCCTTAATGCCATAGCAAAGCAATTTAGGAGGCTTTTGTGTAGACCCCAAGCAACTCTAAAGCCTTGGTATTTCCTAGGCCATAACCTGTAGCCACCCCCTAGGGAAATCTCTAATCCTCACTTCTAATTCCCCATTACCACCTGAATGGTACTAGGTCCTAAATCTTTATCTCCAGTTCATGGTTGCAGGTGCTGCCTAGGTACCTCCACCCCACACAGAGGTAACAAAGCACCTCAACACCAACATGCTCCAGTGTAAAGCAGTATTTTCTTCCCACCCTCTTCTTGTATTCCCTAGGCTGGTTTGTGGTATCCATGCACTCACCCAAATCAGAAACTGCGAGTCATTTTTGACTCGACCTTCATCATCATGCATCTAAAGAGCCTCTGGGGTTCCGTTGTTTAGATTCAGCTGTGGGAATTTTGTAATAGAAACAATAAAGTTTGCTTTTCTTTTTCACATTTCCGTCTGCACGATTTCTCCCAATTCAGCCAGCTATGGATATCTATATCCAAAGTGGTGGTGGGGAGTGAGTTCTGTTATAACAGGAAAATGCAGAAAAAGGGGGTCAACATTCACGATTTGATGACCAAAATAGGAATTCTGAGTTCCTAATAAGATTATCCTTCAAAACAGGACTTTATTGAGAGAAATCTTTTCCTTAAACTCCTTAAAGTACCAATAACATATCAAGAGCCAGGCCTCGCTTTGGGGGCTAAATATTAAATTTTTTCAGCTTTCCTGAGGTATAACTGACAAATAAAAATCTTATATATTCAAAGTGCATGACTTGATGGTTTGGTATACGTATACACTGTGAAATGATCACAACAATCAAGCTAATTAACACATTATCTCACATAATTATTGTTTTTTCTCTTCTTTTTTTTTTGTGGTGAGAGCACTTAAGATCTATCCACTTAGCAAATTTCAAGCCTACAACACAGCATTATTAACTATAGTCACCATGCTATATACTGGATTTCCAGAACTTTTTCATCTGAATAACTGAAACTTTGCATCCCCTGACCAACATCTCCTCATTTACTCTCTCCCAGCCCCTGACAACCACCATTCTACTTTCTCCTATGAGTTTGACTTTTTAGATTCTAGATTCCACATGTAAGTGAGGTCATGCGGTATTTGTCTTTCTGTGTCTGGCTTATTTCATTTAGTGTAATGTCCTCCAGGTTCATCCGTGTTGTTGCAAGTGACAGGATTTCCTTCTTTTTAATGCTGAGTAAAATCCCACTTCTGGGTTCGTATCCAAAGGAAATAAAATGAGGCTCTTGGAGAGATAGCTGCACTCCCACAGTCACTGCAGCATTATTTGCAATAGTCAAGATATGGGAACAGACTAAATGCCTGTCAATAGATGAATGGATAAAGAAAAGGTTAGCAAAGCCTCCACCACCTACCAATGGGGAGAGGAGAACCTATTCAGTAAATGGTGCTGGGAAAACTGGCTGACCACATGCAGAAGATTAAAGCAGGACCCCTGTTTCTTCCTTCTTTACTCAGCTTCTTAACATAGATTTCTCTCAACATTTTTTGCTAGGCCATCTTACTCTAAGCTGATGCTTCTGGGATCCATCTAAGACTTTAAAGAGCTTTTGAATGAGAATTAATAGAATAGCACTGCCCAGAAGAGATATAATACAAGCCATATACATAATTTTAAATTTCCTAGTAACTAACTTACAAAAAGGAAAAGAAACAGATACATTAATTTTAGTATACTTTATTTAACTCAGTATCTCTATAATATTATCATTATAATGTGTAATTAATCTAAACAGTGTAAGCGAAATATTTTGCATCTTTTTTTGTAGGATGTCTTTAAGTGCTCAATAGTCTCACGAGGCTACTAGCTACAATCTTGGACATCCAGTTCTGGAATTTATATTTCTGATCTCAGTTCTGAATTCTGGAGCTAGGATTCCAACTCCTACCAGCATCTCACAGTCAACCTCTTACTTGTACAATTTATCAGTATACTAGTGGCAGTAGGGGCAATTATCTGTAAAAGTATAAGGCTAAGATTTTAGTCCATTGTTTACATGCATTTGTGGCTCTCTACTCCCTATAGAAAGGCAATATGATGAACATAAATATTTGAGTCATAGATAACAGGGTTTGAATCCTAGTTTATTATGGCCTGAATGTTTGTGTCTCCCTCAAATGTATATGTTAAAACTCTAGTCTCCAATGTGATGCTACTAGAAGGTAGGACCTCTGGGAGGTGATTAGGTCATAAGGATGAAGCCCTCATGAATGGGATTAGTGCCCTCATCAAAGGAAGCTCAGTGAGCTCTCTCATCCTCTTTCCTTCATGTGAGGATGCAAGAGGTCAGCTGTCTGCAATCTGAAAGAGAGCCAGCACCAGAAACTGAACAACCTGGCACTGATTCTCCAACTCCCAGTCTCCAGAACTATGAGAAATAAATTTCAGTTGTTTCCAAACCCCCGGTCGAAGTCATTTTATTATGCCAGCCTAAACTGACTAAGACACAGTATCCCTGCCATGTTGCATTTAATTTGTTACAAGTGGCTTAGCCTTCATAAGATTCTATTTTTCATCTAAAGTAGAGGACAAATAATACTTACCTTTTGGGTTTGAGTAAGAAAGATGCTATTATTTCTCTCATATAGTGCATGACCCATAGTAATTGCACAATAAATAGTAACCAAGCCAGAACCAACTTAAGGTTCTCTGTGACCTATTCCTGACATGCCTTCCAAGCCTTATATCCTGCTCTGGGATCCAGCCATATCCTTGTTCCCTCATTTATCTATGCCTTCATTCCTTCATTCTTCAAAAAACATGTCTATTCTAAGTTAGGCTCCATGACTAAAACTGCTCAAAATGAGTTCATTTATCCATCTATTTACCTATTCAGAAAAAATTGATTAAGAAAATACCACATGCAAATTACCTTTCAAGTGTTTAATATAAATTACTGACCAAAATAGAAAATATATTTGCTTGAGAAGCTTATATTTTAATTGGGAAGACAGAAAATAAAAAGCAAATACAATTAATCAGAAAATTATATACGATGACAAAAACTTGCAAGTGCTGTTAGAAAAAAAGTTACAACTGAGTGAGATCAGGAGTTGAGGAGAGGGGAGACCTCTTACCCACTATAAGTCTCTGGATATAGCAACTTGTCTTAGACATCCTTAAATAGCAAACGAGTGCTTTTAACATAATATGCACTCAATAAAGAACAACTGAATTCAGGGAAAATAAGAGAGTAAATGACATCTAATTTCAGCCAAACAACTTAGACATGTACTTTTAAAACACTTTTTATTTTAAATTATAGTGTCCTTGATTTTCTTTAGTGGAGTTCATGGAGTTGGCATTCTATTTGGTACCCTTGTCTCCCTACAATTTCAGTTCTTTACAGGGAGTGTAGTAATGTAAATATAGACATGAAGCACTGTTGGATAGATTTTTTTACATTATATTATATTAATAACTATTATGCAAAATAAGGGGGTAGTCCAAAAGTTTTGGAGTTTTGGAGTAAGCAAAGTCAAGTAGCATTAAATATGTAAATGTGTACTAGATTCTCCAAGAAGACAACTGCATATAACATACAGCTTTTCTCAAAATTAACCATAGAACTCCCTTTACACTAATATCTGGAGGGTTTAGAGTTCAGGCAAATGCACATTTGAAAATTATATTATGGAAAACAAATGGCAATTCAGGCATACGTGTTTAGGCAGTAAATAGAGTGGCCATGTAACTTATCATTCAAGGCAGATTTTTTTAGAATGTAATGAGACATTATTCATAATTTCACCAAGAAAATAGGCATAAACCAATTTTGTCCCCAGGGAACTGGAACATACAGTCACTCCATCTATAAGGTCCTTTGTCTACAGATCAGTATACATTCATACCTTTCCCCACCTACATTTTTTTCTTATTTTCTTCAGTTTCCCCGGGAGATGGGCTGGGTAGTGGCGGGGGGGAGGCCCTGCCTGAAAAGAAGTAATAGCTATGCATACCTATGGGATGAAGATCGCTTTGCATCATTTAATGCCATAATAGAAATTGGAAAATGAAAATTTTGGGGAAGTATGTGCTTAACCTTTCAAAGTAAACTAAAAAACTATCATCCCTGAAGCTACTAATTTAATGAGACTTTTCACCTTAAGGAATTGTTTTGGTTATCTTTCTAGATATGAGAGAGGTTAATTTTAGACATACTGGTGAATTTCTGACTATGTTTGCTATAGGGACCACTATCAATATCTATAAAGAAAAATTTTGTTTTAATTTTGTATGGACTTGAGACATTTTACAATAAAGCTTAGATAATAAGAGTATAATGTCCATAGAACACAACCAATTAAATTGTACTTTTTCATGAGTTGATGAGCATTTACTTATATATTTTTGTACATCTCACTAATCTAGGGAATGAATCAAATCCAATATCTGCAACAAGTTCTATTTGTGTTCTTTATATAAACAAACAAAGCCAACTAATATCTTGCCATTCTCAAAATGGAACTCAGTATTCTTTATACTAATTACAGCTTTCCTTCAGCAAGCAATTTTTAAACATAGAATCTAAATTCAGTCTCATTGGGCATTAAAAAAGAGAGAACATTATTCAGAAATGTCCCATAAGCGAAAAGGGCAATATTTTTATTGAGTTTTGGACAAATATTTTATGACTCTAAGAAAAGAAAAGTTCTAATTTTATTAAAGAACATTTTGTTTGCACATCTTCCAAGTTCAATAAATAGAGAAAGTTCACAATGCAAGGGCATGAAGTGCCTATATACTCACCAGAATGTAAGTGTTTTAGGGAGATGGTTACACTGGTAACATTGAAAGAAGTTCATTATTAAGATGAAGACTTCTGTGAGTTGCACTGCAAGATAATCACGTTGTAGTTTTTCTGAAGCAACATGAACATCATTATTTGCATTTTCTCTGTCTCCTTCCATCTGATTGTCTCCAAAAGAAGCTGCTGGCCTTGACATATACAGACAGAAGACATGGTCACCCTGGCAACAGGCACCATGGACCACAAGTGACCCCTCTCTGAAGAGTGTCTGTGCCTCCTTTTTAAAAAATTAAACAAACAAAAAATCTACTGTCTTTTACTTGAAACAAAATAAAATCCCTCGTTTCTAACACTGAAGAAAAATATAATCCCAATTGATTTCACCTACTATATTTGGCAACTGTTTTAATGTAGAATTAAGGTTGGTCATTATCACTCCTTTGTGTTAATTTCATCACCATAAGTAATGCAAACTAGAACATACTAAACTCCTTTTTGTCATCTACCATCTGAAGATCCAGCAGAGGGAGCCCACACATTATTATTGTTTTTAAAATGTCAGTCTAAAATGATAATATAATTTTAAGTTTCTGGTAATAGAACTCCTGGTATTTTGGGATTCTAGAGCTTAGTTACCCAGCAAAGTATAAATATTCTAATGTCAATTTGTTATTGCTGCTGTTTTAATCTAATGAAGTGTCAGCATTTCTTGTGTTTATGGAAGTAAACACATTTTAGGTCTATTTTGTGCAAGCAGTTCAAAAATACCCAATGGGACTGATATAACCTTTATTTCATATTTTCCAAAGTGTTTAGCTGTATCCACTTCTTTTCCCTGCTCCAAAATGTTTCACTACAGACAGCCAGAGCAAACCCATAAAAAGTGTTGAGGAAGAGTTTTGCTTTGCTTTGTTTTGTTTCTTTAATTTTCAGATTTTTTTTTTGGAAAAGTTTTTTAATTGAACACAAAAAACATGAGGATCCCTAGCTGATTTCATAAAAAAGAACACAAGTGGCTTACACAGCATTGTTTTCATGTCAAGAAAGATGTCTTTGGAAATGACAAGTCTGCCATAGAGATCTGTGGGATTCTGGGAGCTGCTTTGCTCCCAGAAAACACATTGAGGTTCTGGGAGCTGTTTATCCAGCAAGGAATAATCATTTTCTCCTTGATACCTTTAGAAATATTAATTGATACCCTTCTGTATTCTAGTCATTGCTCCAAGTTTGGAAAACACAAGTATGTTATTCTCAGGTGATAGATACTGTACTACATTCTCTCTTCTCTTACAGCAACTAGCTTATGGATGAAAAACTGCATCTTGGAGAAATTAAATAAATTGCCTCTGGTTCCAAAGGTACTAAGTGACAGAGCCTGAATTTGCGTGCAAATCTATAAGACCCTAAAGTGCAAACTGGTAACCACTGTGAAATATTGCCTTCCTAGACTCAAGGGATTCACAGCCTACTGACTTAACTCTTGCTTTTACTAAAACCAGAATTTATTTTCCTTAATACAAAGGCATCTAGAGAAGAAAAGAAAATCAAGTGGATAATATCTGAGTGCTTACCATTAATCAATCACCATGTTAGATGCTTTATGTGTTTCATTTAATCTTTGCAGAAACCCTGGGGGGTATATTTTCTCTCCATCTTATAGACGAAGCAACTAAGGTACAGGAGGTTACATAATTTACTGAAGATGGTACCATGAACCTAAGAATTTAATCTAGATCTTTCTGATTTTAAAATCTTCATTGTCACTCTGCCTCTACTCACACAATTATTTCTTCCAAGTTCCTCAGACATAAAAATATTTCTCAGGTAGTTACTTGAACTTAGCTCACAGTAAGAAGTATTTGTTAAAAAAAAATTCCCAAACCTCAACTCAAATATTCATTCACAGTTAAGTTTCTTGAAGTGTATTTATGCTTATATTATTTTTTTAAGTAAAAATATGGCTTGTTTTACATTCCTCAGTTAATTCAAACATTCACTGAAACAAAGAATCATAGAGTTAAAAAACCCTATGGACTGTAGTATTTGTTTAATCTGATCCCCTTATTTTATGAATGAGAAAACTGAGATCCAGAGAAATTGTGATTTGCTCAGGTTCCCGTCATTAGTCAGTGGCAACACAGAACTGTCACTCTAACACAAGAAAGCAGAATTCTTCTGCCCATTTCAAAAAGAACTTAAGATAAATTGTTTAAAAAACAGATCAGAGGTTGCACTAGTTTACCTAAAAGCTCTAAATATCGACCTCCCATATGACCCCACAATCCCCCTACTGGGAATATAACCTGAAGAACTCAAATCACTCTATAAAAAAGATACCTGCACGTGAATGTTTATCGCAGCATTGCTCACAATAGCAAGGATCTGGAACCAACCACGCTGTCCATCAAGAGTGGACTGGATTAAAAAAATGTGGTACATATACACGATGGAATACTATGCAGCCATAAAAAAGAACAAAATCATGAATTCTACAGCAACCTGGATGGAACTAGAGTCTATAATACTGGGTGATCTTTCACAGAAACAAAGATCTGAGTATCACATGTTCTCACTCATATAGTGGACCTTGAACATCTATCATAATACTATAAGAAAAGGACTGACAGTGTGGAAAACTATGGGGGGGCTAGGGAGGGGAAGGGAGGTGGGACTAACGGTAGTCAATATCTGTCTGGGAATGGGGAGACACCCCTTATCAACAAGGGTGCCTGAACGATGCATATTTGTAAACCTAACCCTTAACTGTACCCCACAATTTTAAAATAAAAAATATGTTTAAAATGAAAAAAAAAAAAAAAGAAACAGATCAGATTCTCAAGTAACCTTGGGTTGTAAATTGAGTTGAGTTAGCGAGCAAAAGTTATTTTCAAGAGGCCAATCCTGGATTTTATTCATGGTGGGAAAATTAAAATTCAGGTAAACCTTATCCAAAGTTATAGAAAGAAAATGTATCCTCCACTACTCAAAATGTAATAAAACTTGTTTCAAAATTATTTTGAGATCAAACTGGTGAGCCAAAGATAAAGTTTTCAGAGCTTTTGTGGGGGGGGGACGAATAAAACAGCAAGTCCAACCATACAATGAATATTAAAATGTCAAGTTCAGAAAACAATATGATTGTGTCATTGGGTTACTACCATAAATCACTAATTTTAGCTGTATACAAGTAAATATTTATTGCATATTTTAATTAATACTCTACATACAATTTTTAGAGACTCCCTTCTGTCATTTGCAGAGGGACTGTTTCTGGATGTAAGTTTCAAAACACACGCATATGTAGAAGTGCACACATGCACACACAGATTTAACACTTTATCCTGCATAGAGCCACAGCAGCAAATTTCCTAACTGGGGACAAACCAGAAGAAAAGTCCTGATTAGTTTGTGATTCCTGACATCTAGAGCAGGTCTGAAAGTCAAGTCTCTGTTGGGGGAAGGTATCTCAGTGGATAGACAGGTTTCCAGAGGTCCTGCTTTCAGAAAGGTCCTCTACCCATCAGTCTTGTTCATGATATGATCTTGTTAGTAATAAGACTCATGTGTAAAAAAGTTTGACTTAGCCTTAATTTTGCTATTGGTTGAGTACATAACTGCATAAATTTTCAGAATTGGCCTGTGGCAGAGAAAAATTAGTCAACCACAAAGTAATCATCATATCCTAGAAACCATTAAAAAAAATTGCAGAGACAACACTCAATTTTAAAACCTTACAACCAGTTGAAGGAAAAAGAACCTGTGGAAAAATACCCAAGAACACAAAAATTAAAAACAAAGCAAAACTTAAAACAGCATTTTCACTGTGTTGTCATCCTTTTTTATGTTGCTGTTTGTTTCCCATAGCCTAGTCCCTGATAATTGTAGACTTTCAATAATTGTTTGGTTGAATGAGTAAAACCTGGCAGCCAATATTTACTGAGTACTTACTTTGTGCCAAGCAGTGTAACAAGAACTTCTAAATACATTATCACATTTAAACCACATTATAATTCTATGAGGTACAATTGTGGAAACCAAGACTTCTGAAACATATCCAAGGTCACCCAGTGAGTGACAGAGATGGAATTTGAAGTGCAATCTATGTTTCTCCAGGACGGTGCTTTTAATCACTGGGCAGATTTAAGTTGGAATGCTTCCATCAGGAGCCTAAACAGTTGGTGTAATCTCTGGTTTTAGTCACACAAACTTTATTTTTCTTAAATGGCAGTGATTATAGCATGGCCATATTTTTGCTGCAAGTTTTCCTGGCTTATGTAAGTATTTTATTTGGTTTGCTGTAAACGTCTCCTTAAAGAACATAAGGATCCTGGGCTTAAATGTAATTTCAGGTCACTGGTTGACCCAGTTCCAAAATTCTTGTGAGAATGTTGTTTCTAACAGGAAAAAGACACATTTAAGACATAGAAATTGATGCACAACATGTCAATTCTAACCATGAAGCCCAGAACTAGCCTTTTCTGTGAACAGATGGACATGGATCATGCTATGTTATAGCAGCCTGTCACCCTAGCACCTAGTTATCACCTTACTGACATTCAAATTCCAGAACTGTTAGAAGAATGACTCTTTTCCATTGAACAGTAGTTTAAACAAAACTTGAACCCTAAGTGGGATTTGCAGTTCACCTCTGAGCTCATGGAAATGTGAATAAGGTCTGAGACCAGGTCAAAGTGGTCAAATAGCTTAGAATTCATTCTGACTTTTTTTTTCCTTGTTAATTAAAAAAAGGATTACTTTCTCTTGCCAGTGAGTTGCCTTTGGTTTGGGAATATTGTATAACCCAAGAAACCATCTTAATAAATTAACAGGAAATACACTGTTCAAACACTCTTGTTTTTGCCCTATGGGAAGACTATGTGGCTAAGTGGGCCAGGAGGGACAAAGAAGAGCAGGAAATATACATGATAAACATCAGGGAACTGCAGTTTTTGTACATTCAGGATCCACCATAATTCATTGCCCTGATCAAATTTCTAAAAATTCACTGCACTGATCAAATATCTATGAAGCAACTTCTAATATGTTGGGTCTATAAAAAAATTATCACTATTTTGGAATAGCTTACTTATATGGAAAAGTCATGTGCTACACAATTGAATAAATTAGTGTCTTTTTTTTTCTTAAGAGACAGGGTTTCACCTTGTTGCCCAGGCTGGTCTTGAACTCCTGACCTCAAGCAATCCTCTTGCTAAAGTAATACTTTTCCGGACTGTCATTTCATGATGTCATACAATATAATACAATAGCTATATCTTTAAATTTTTTTTTTTTTGAGAAGTCTTGCTATGTTGGCCAGGTTGGGCTTGAACTCCTGGGTTCAAGTAACCCTCTCACATTGGTTTCCTAAGTAGAGGGATTACATACACATGCCAGTGCTCGAGCTTGTGTTAGCTGAGTTTTTAAATCTTGATTTCTATCTTCTCATGGAATACCAGTGGAGACAAAATATGTGCCTACCTGGTCACTTCTACTGGTGACCTCTTTAGCTTGGTATAAATATAAATAAGGGTCTTGCTTACTCCAGTCTATTCCTTCGAAAGTAGCCTGAATTAAATGTGATTTTCAAGAGACAGTCTGGAGATGGAATCTAGACACAACTAGATTAAACCACCTCTTTAATCATAGAATCTCCTGGTTGAAAGGTACCTCAAAGGTCACACAGTTCAACCACATTAACTACAGTTTACCATTAACTACGATCAGTTAATATTCATCAAACACTCACCAGCACCATATGCTCCCAAGTTGTTTGATTAAAAAATAAACATTTTAAGTTGATTTCCTAAGTCCTCATCACTTCAAACCCCCTGAAATAGTTCCTGTTCAATGCCTTTTAGGATGCAATTTGACAGAGGTTGGGCAAAAAATATATCTGTGGAAAGTTTGATGGCAGAGTGGTATTGTGTGACCACTGACAGGCTGTGTTGCCTGGTAACTAAGCACAGGGGCTTCTCAGGAGACAGACTGTCTGGATTCAAACTGTGGCTCTGTTGACTGCTAGCTCTGTGACCTTGGGTGCTGTACCAATGTCTTTAAGTCTTGATGTCCTAATATATCAAAAGGGATAGCAATGTATTTATGGCACAAGCTTGTTGTAAAGATCAAATGAAATGGTACACATATATAACTGAGTATGGCACATTATACATTGTATGTGTCCAATATGTGTACATATTATTTTATTATTATTATTATTATCCCATGGTGACATTTGTGATAGCAGAATACTGGCATGTAGTAGGTGGCTCAGCATCTATTTGTTGACTGACTGAATGAATGGAGGAGATAGTTTTTTAAAAATGGGTAAGTCACTTAGAATTGATGAATATTTAACTCAAAAACATATTATACATGACATATATAGGCATAACCTATATCTGTACATAGGTGGTAAGAATGCTAAACTTGGTGAATGATCTCTGTTTGCTCTTGGAAACTTAGATCTTGAATATAAGAGGGTTTGATTTAGGCGAAAACATGTGGTATGAGGTAATTTTACTCAGAAGAGAAGCTGTTGTCTTTTATACACAGCTAAACATAGGAGGCTTGGCTCAGACCTGTTTCATAGCCCAAACAGGTTTGGTAGGATCGAGGTAAATAAAATCAAGAACAGCTGTTGCTTAAATAAAGTCAAGCAAAGATAAGGATTCAGCATCCTTACATTGATTTTAGGTGGTATTTGTATTTTAAGACCCAAATTGGTATTGCTAATTTTCACAGAAGAAAGTTGTCATGGTGAATATTTTCAACAGATTCTTCTTCCTCATTCTTAATAATATCTGATACTAATGTTTGAAATATGTGAATGCAAATAAGAGAGAAAAATTGCATGAAAAATTACTAACAGCATTTATAAATGGAATGGCATTACTTAATACAATGTATACTATAATCTACTTTTATTTATTTATTTTTTAATATATTTTTTATTTTAAAATTGTGGGGTACAGTTAAGGGTTAGGTATACAAATATTCACTGTGCAGGTACCCTTGTTGATGAGGTGTGTCCCCCTTTCCCCTGGCAGATATTGACTACCATTAATCCCACCTCCCTTCCCCTCCCTGCACCCCTCATAGTTTCCCACCACTGTCCATCCTTTTCTTATAGTATTATGGTAGTTGTTCAAGGTCCACTTATGAGTGAGAACATGTGATGCTCAGATCTCTGTTCCTGTGAGAGATCACTCAGTATTATAAACTCTAATTCCAACCAGATTGCTGTGAAATTCATGATTTTGTTCTTTTTTATGGCTGCATAATATTCCATTGTGTATATGTACCACATTTTTTTAATCCAATTCTCTTTTGATGTACAGCATGGTTGATTCCATGATCTTGCTATTGTGAACAATGCTGCGATAAACATACATGTGCAGGTATCTTTTTTATAGAGTGATTTGAGTTCTTCAGTGTATATTCCCAGTAGTGGGATTGTGGGGTCATATGGAGGTCGATATTTCGAGCTTTTAGGAATCGCCACAACGATTTCCACAGTGGCTGTACTAGTTTACATTCCCACCAACAGTGTAGAAGTGTTTCCTTTTTGCCACATCCTCTCCAGCATCTGTTATTTTTTGAGTTATTGATAATGGCCATTCTGACTGGAGTTAGGTGGTATCCCAATGTAGTTTTAATTTGCATCTCCTTGATGACTAGTGAGGTTGAACATTTCTTCATGTATCTGTTGGTTGCTCGTATGTCTACTTTTGAGAAGTGTCTGTTCATATCTTTTGCCCACTTTGTAATGGGGTTGTTTGTTTTTTTCTTTTCAGAACATTTGAATTCTTTGTAGATCCTTGATGTTAGGCCTTTGTGAGACATGGAGTTGGCAAATACTTTTTTCCAGTGTGGGCTGTCTCCCTACTCTCTTGATGGTTTCTTTGGCTTTGCAGAAGCTTGTCAGTTTAATGAGGTCCCACTTGTCTATCTTATCTCTTATGGCCTGTGCAATTTGGGTTTTGCTCAGTAATTGGATGCCAGTTCCAACTTCCATAAGGGTGTGTCCTGCATTTTCTAAAGTTCTTATGGTTTGAGGTTTTACATTTAGGTCTCTGATCCATTTCGAGTTAATTTTTGTGTATGGGGATAGATACGGATCCTGTTTGAATCATCTGCATGTGGTCAGCCAATATTCCCAGCACCATACACTGAATAGGTTCTCCTCTCCCCAGTGGTGGGTGGTGGAGGCTTCGTTGAAGATGAATTGGTTGAGAAATTGAGGTTTTCCTTCTGGATTCTCAATCTTATTCCATTGGTCTATATGCCTGTTCTTGTACCAATACCAGGCTGATTTGATTATTGTAGCTTTATAGTAAAGATTAAAGTCTGGTAGTTTGATACCTCCTGCTTTGTTTTTTTTGTTGTTGTTGAGGATTGTTGTGGTTATTTTGGTCATTTCTGTTTCCATATGAATTCCTGTATTGTTTGTTCTAGATCTGAGAAGAATGTTGCTGGTAATTTGATGGGTATTGCATTAAATCTGTAGATTGCTTTAGGTAAGATGGACATTTTCACAATGTTGATTCTTCCAATCCGTGAGCATGGGATATTTTTCCACTTGTTTGTGTCATCTTTGATTTCTTTGAGCAGTGTTTTGTAGTTTTCATTGTAAAGGTCTTTCATGTCTCTGGTTAGGACAATGCCAAGGTATTTCATTTTTGTGTGTGGCTATTTTGAATGGGATTGTGCTTTTTATTTGGATTTCTGTTTGTTTATTATTGATGTAAAGAACTGCTATTGTCTTTTGCACATTTATTTTATACTCTGAGACTTTGCCAAAGTTCTTTATCAGTGCAAGGAGGTTTTTGACAGAATCTCTTGGGTTTTCAAGGTATGCAATCATGTTGTCTGCAAAGAGAGATAACTTGACTCCCTCTTTTCCTGTTTGGATACCCCGATCACCTTCTCTTTTCTGATTGCTCTAGCCAGGACTTCCAATACTATATTGAACAGGAGGGGTGAGATTGGGCATCCTTGTCTTGTTCCAGTTTTCAGGGGAAATGGTTCCAATTTTTGTCTGTTTAGGAGTATGCTGGATGTGAGTTTCTCGTAGATGACTTTTACTATTTTGAGGTATGTTCCACGTATGCCTAGATGTTTGAGAGTTTTTGTCAAGAAGGGGTGTTGGATTTTATCAAAAACTATTTCTGCATCTAATGATATAATCATGTGGCTTTTGTTTTGATGTCTTTTGATGTATTTAATTACATTTATGGTCTTATGAATGTTGAACCAACCTTGCATCCTGAGGATGAAGCCTACTTGGTCATGATGGATGATTTTTGAGATGTGTTGTTGAATCTGGTTTGCTGGGATCTTGTTAAGAATTTTAGCATCTATGTTCATCAAAGATATTAGCCTGTAGTTCTCTTTCTTTGTTGGGTCTTTTCCTGGCTTGGGTTTTTCGTAGATGGCTTTTACTATTTTGAGGTATGTTCACCGTATGCCTAGATGTTCGAGGG